>JAVQKG010196838.1:0-14249 GCA_036025885.1 Hypseleotris bucephala
ATGTAACTTTAAATAAATGGCTACCACCATGTATGCCTGTACCACAGAAAATATAGACTTACAATGTCATTTTAATAAACAATTTTAAGTATACAATCTTATGTACATGTTTAAAACAATCATATTAGATTTTATAAATGTAAACATATATAAATAAGGCACATAGGTATATACAGTATACACATTTGTCTTTGGTGTGTACATAAAAATAAAATCTATTTTCCTCTGGTTCATTGTCTGTGTGAAACAGAGTTTCTCGGATGTAAATGACAGTGCTACAACTTTCCTTCAATTACAGTGTCCTTATACAGGAGACATGTGGACACTGGGTCAGACACTGAGTTAAATATACAATTGATAACAGTTTTTATCTGATCTCCCTCTTGAACCACTCTAGTACAACCTCTCGGTTGTCTTGGACCCACTTGATGTTGACTTGTGTCTGCTCTATGGCCTGGAGCACCGCACTATATGCAGAACCCAGATCAGACTTTGTTGAAAAGTGCTTCAGCTAGGCAGAAAAGAAAACAACAAATTATTAATGAAAACAAGACTGGATCTATCTTTATAAAATGCAGACCAACTATTATGGTCAGGTTATTGCAGGTACAAAGTTTTGCCTGTAGGAGGCAGCAACATTTGCATGTTTGTAGCCAATTGAATCAGGTCATATTTTTAGTGATGTAAACCTTTGGGCTGCTGTTGATTCCCAAATGTACATTTTATTTTCTTGTTCATCTCTAATTAGTTTTAATTTCCTGGAGTGACTTGCAGAGATGTCCTGGTGGTTACATAAATGGCTGATAAGATATCAGGGTGTGTATATAACTAATCAAATCTGCAGTAAATCAAGTAGAGCTGCGTGACAGAAAACTGACATAAAAATATTACCTCCTCCAGTTCAAACTGTGTGGAGAATCTGTTGGTGACAGCCTCAATCAGCATCGCTCCATCTCTGTCCAAATACACAACATGAGATTACATTACTGGGCGTCAGCTATTGAAATAATAAAAATTACAGTGATGGTTCTGCCAATATTCATTTGTGGTTAAATTTGAAGAATAAATCAGGGCTAAACCAAAAACTGAAATCTAAACCAAAACAAAACCAGAACTAACCCATAACTATGGTTTATTCTGTTTCTTAGAACTCTGTAATGACAAAGCAATAGTTGCGCACAATATAAATTTGAATTAAATTACACGTTGTGTAAACTGTGTATGTAGTGTATACTGAGATTTCCTAGCAGCGAGTATTGAGTTCTTTATGAGCCAGTTAATGATAAGCACAGATGAAATATCAGACCTTTGGACAGATGACACTGTTAATAAAAGTGTATTCTTTATGACTTCGATTGTTTATTCAGGCTTCCTGGCTACAGCTTATGGCAGTTTCGTGAGTAGCTTATGAGTAATATTTCTGCTGAAACTAACTGGCAAGGTTGGGACTAACTGAGGAGTAGGACAAAGTAGTGGTAGGGGATCACATATGTAATTATCTCACAATGATATTTGAGTCAACAGTTGTGCGTCAGCGTCAGTCTGAATCTTAAGAAGTTCAGATGAACTTAAAGCTCACTAGGCCACACAATTTAATGTAATTAAGTCTTTTGAGAACCCTCTACCGTCATTCTACCAGCATTGTTTTTCTGTGGTTTTCTTTTCTCAAACAAACCTTCCACAACACAATTAACACAACTAACTAAAAAAAGAAAGAAAAAAAAAGCACTACTCGTGATGCCTTTAGCTATAAACAACACATGGTGTGAATGCATTGTGACTTTGTTAAACAGCATTTCCGTACTAACTATCTAAACTGACCAAATACATGTTTGTTCTATCATTTGTGTTTTTACAATGTGTGGCTTTGGACTGGAGCTGTTGGGTCATATCTAGTTTATGTAGTATCTCCACCCTAAACTGCACATGTTCTGGGGTTTTCTATTGGTGCATGGAATTTTCTGAATAGCTAAATATAAATGACCGTGCACTATTGACCTCAAACCAAAACGACTGGCGTCATGGCTTTAGTTTTAGGATATTTGTGGAACTAAAAAAATCCCCTTTTGCTGTTGGAAAAATAACATTATAAGCTCTAACAGGCTCCTCTATTGTATTAATTAATTTCCTTTCACTTATTCTCATGGACATTGTTGGTGATTGAGCCCATGCAACAACTATGGGCCTTAGGTGGGGTAGCCTACACATTGGACTACTATAGCATTCATTCACTATAGGGACAATTCAGATTAACCAATCCTACCAATTATTATTATACTTTAGTTCACCCCTGCCCTGCACAGCAACATCAAATCAGAGTTTGTGTTACCACATTGACTAGTAGTAGCTAAGTATTTCAGTGGGGAGTGGCCCACACAAACTCTGATTGGATGTTTCTATAGAGGCCAGGGGAGGGACAAAAGTAAAACCCAACTACAATTTGGTAAAGTACATACAAAAAAAATCCACACTACTGTTTTCAATCAATGCCTTAAATAGAAATCTGCTAAATTGCATGTTGTGCTTAAAGGAGTATCTTGATTGACGGAAGTGTAGCACTCAGTATGTCTATATTTACGTACAGCTGGCTAACGTAGTCCCAGTTGGCCCTGATGAAGTTCCATGCCAGCGCCTGTCCCGCCTCGTTCTGGGCGATGTAGCTGATTGTAGAAGCCACGTCCATAAGTCGAATCTTGTTAGGGTCCAAAGTGTACTCCAGGTATCTGTCCAATTACAGGAGGAGACACTCAATATCAGCTGATCTGTGTCAAAACTGATAGCATTAACTTATATGACTACACAACTACTTTTTTATTTGTCAGTGGTAAAAATATGGTTAAGACTTGGTTTAGTCCCTGCAATATTTTTTATTTTATATCTGGGTTTATGGTTCAGACTTGGCTGGTGTCAGTATAATTGTACTAAAAGCCATATATTTACTATGGTTGTACTTAGAATGGATATTTTAAATAAAGGTAGATATAATAATATAATAAAGGTATAAAGGTAGAATTACATTTCCTTTTGCAATCATTATTATTGTGTCATTTTGAGCACAAATACACAATACACTGGAAAACCGCCACAAACACAGCAAACTGCAAAACAGCTCCTAGATAGTTTGTGACCCAATTTTACCCCAATTTTATATCTGGTTCACAATTTCATGACTCCATTTAGAAAGCTCAGCATAAACATAAATGTTGCCTGTACGTCTAACCTGTTGAGTAGCCAGATCTTCTTGGTGCAGGACAGTGCTTCTCTGAGCTGGTCCTTCTCAGAGGTGTTAGTAGAGCTCATGTACTTGCTCCAGGCGAACTCCCACTCACTGCTGCTCCCGGCTGCTAATGCCTGGCAGTAGACCTCCGAGCGCAGGTTAGGGTGGATCCTACACACAACCACATATGTTTTACACACAAACAGTTTCAGCTGGTAGTCCTTAACTTTGTCAAAGGTTTGTGTCTCTGCTAAAATTACAAAATCAGAAGAGGCATTGTAGAAAATAAATTGTAAGAGCTTCTGGTATATATTTAAAGCTGAGTTTTTTCTCCCTTGTATTCAGAATAATATATAAATAAATATTTAGTCAATAGTCAGAAATAAATGAGACCCATGTTGGCTGTAATAAGGGTTTTGTTTTAGAGCCTTTGTTACATTTTATATTGTGGTGATACCTGTTGGTGTTGTTGCTAATCCAGAAGTTGAACAGATCTGTAGCCATAGAAACACATTCGGGGAGACCATTGGTGCAGGCCACTTTGATGGCATTTATTTGGTTGTGTCTGACAAGACAATAAAATGTAAAACATTAATTGTTTCTCACATTGGATACACAGTATGTTGACTGAGGGCCTCCTTACTGTAATGAGTGGTCTTCAGGAACAGTCATATTGTCTGTGTAGTCCTTAAAGTAGTTGTAAAGCCCTGTGACTTGATTTCGAAGGTATACCTGCATGAAGACATGAGCAATGAGGAAGAGCGATGTAGCACTTTGCTGCATATCAGTTTATGTAACAACAATAAATCAAAATGTTGTCTGACAAACAGTAACTTTTATAGTTTTCCTTCTTCTAGAGTTGAACCTACAGTGTCCATGCAACAAGACTTGATATCACTCAAAGGGCCTTCCTGCTGTGCATAGGTATAGGGTATGTTTCATAAATGGAGACGTAGTTTAAAAGATATAGTTCCAGCTCTGCTATGATAATTAACATTTCTTTAGAACATAACACTGACTTACCTGCATGGGCCCATAAACCTCTGAGCGGTCAAACATTAGGACAAAGTACTGTAGATTTCTGAGTGCTGACTCCCAAGGCAGTAACTCAATCTCTTTACGAAGGAAACGAGTGGAGGTTAGAGCCAGTGTCACATTGACCTGTTTGGCCCTAGGCACATACACAAAAGAAATAGTTAGACTGTACACAGTAAGAGATTAACTCATATGAAATTAAATTGATCTAAAATAATTTGATTTACCTTGCCAAATTGAAAGCATCATCAATAAGCTGCCCTCTGTTCATCAGTGGGATTGTCTAAAAAAACAGTGTTATAATATTTAACATATAAGAACATTAAGGTGTACTTCACATATTTCCAAAAGACAACAATACTATCTGACCCTGCTCTATGATATAAAGTAGGTTGTCTGTAGTCTGTAGAGGCCAGGGGAGTAACTAAAGTAAAACTCGCCTGCTACTGGTCAAAGTGGTAACCCACAAAGTCTGATCTGAGGTTGCTGTAGAAGGTATGGGAGGGACTGAAGTACAATTAAAATGATGACAGATTACCTACTTACCTAATAGAACAAGTTCAGATAAAGCATTTAATTTGTAATCTACTATACCTTTCAGACTGTGGTCACATTAGAAATTTGCAGTGAATTTTATACTCACTTTAGTGAAATTGCTCTCCAGCACAGCCAGCAGTCGTCCCCAGTTCACCAGATCATAATTGACTCTGTAGTATCCAGCACAATTCACATTCGCCAGGATCCATTCTCCTTTCTTTGATATGAACGTATCTTTTGTTACTGTTGAAAAATGTGTGTTGTTAGCTTTTCTAAATATAAATTACTCATTGAATTACAGATATACAACAATAGTTGAAGATTTATCCTCCTCTTTTCCTGTGTTACCTTTTTCAGTATACATCCACTCCAGAGCTGATCTGTTGGCGGCTGATGTCACTCTAATTGGGATTTGCCACAAGAGACTGAACAAACACCAAAGCAAATTTAAGGTGCAAATAGTAGTTCAACATCTTGCAAGATCTTAAAGTGTTTGTTTTTTAATAACAGAAAGTTTCCATGTTGGCTAGTACATGTACCTTGATTCAGAAGAATGATTGTAAAGGAAATGCTTCTGGGTAGCCACTCCACTGGTTGTGTTGATGGTAACGACAGGATAGCCTATTTGATTAGTCCATGTATCCATTACTTCATCAATTTTTACATGACCACCAAATTCAGATTGGGCCTGGGAACAACACAGACACAAAAAATGTATTAGTCATAAGTAAAATCATGCGCCTTTTATTCCACCACTAAACTGTGGTTACTAATACCTATTCCAACAACCATTTAGTCATAGGGCTGACAAAGGAACAATCACTCTCTCATTCATTCAGTTAGGTCAAAGTCACCAATTCTAGTGACTGGAAGCTGGTGAGTGAGTCAGAAGGCCTACCTCTTTCATGGCATCCCATAGGTCATACTGATTGGTGTTCTGATGCCTAAAGCGGCGGAGGTAAATCTGAAACCCAAAAGAACAAACATGTTTGGAGTAATTAATCCATTTAACACCAGGAGAGGTCCACAGCTGCAGCTAATGGGTCACATTAGGACAGCAGTTTGAGGAGCATCTGGTTTAATTCAAATAGGTTCAGTCATTGGCTCTCAACAGCACTGAGGTCATTACCATAGGACAACTGTAGTGTTTCTCAATCGGCACCTGCCATGTGTAATTTAATCATCTGTTATAAATTACCTATTCACACACAGCCTGATTTTATCTAAAACAAGTGACAAATAAGCACTCAGATTTAGTTTGTTCTGCTGATCTAATTTGTTAATCAAAACAAGACATCATAGGTATTTGACACAGCAACATTATGTGCACTCAGTCTGTCTGTTTACATGGACAACTGTCTTTGTTCTATATTTGTAATTGTTTGCACAGATATAAAATACACTTTTAAACCTAGTACATTTTGTTAAAAACTGATTGGGAATGCAGACAAAGCAATACAGAGAGAACAAGAAAACCCCATTAAAGACCTGCAATTGTACATGGCACACTTGTGAGCTAGTGACCAAAACGTGCCTGCATTTATTCTTGATTAGAGCACTAAAAAACTAAATTGTGAACAGATTTCTCCATTTGGTCCCTCTGTCAAATCTGGTCCCAACAGACATGCCAAATGTTAAACTGTAAACACACTAAATTTTATTTTCAAATTCAAACAAACCAACTGACTGACTTTGAAAATGAAAACCATTTGTTGACTAAATAACTTTGGTGCAGACAAAAACCAGGTGTCACTGGGGCTTTAGAAAAGAAATAGCTGTAAATGTTGCTTACTGCACACTTGGCTATAAACCTTGATTATTACCTCATTTTATGGAAAGATTTTAGAGAATAGCCTTGAGACAATTACACCGCTCAAATACCTCAATTACGCAACAATACTAGTTTTAAACCTGGACCTGGTTCTAGTCCAAAGTTTCATCTGGGCATGTGTTTAGTGTTAGTCTCTGTTTTTGTAAATGCACATTTGTACTTTATTCCTATGTTTTAGAGCTGGGTTAGTCTTGATGTGGTTTTGTTTTCCTTCTAAGATAGTATTTAATAAAAACAGAACAAAACAAAAGCTTTTGCTAATCTGTCTGCATGTGTCTTACTTTAATGCCTTTGTGGAAAACTCTTTCTTCCAACACATCAGCCAGCATTCTCAGCACTGTGGCCCCCTACAACAAAAACAAATGTACTATGTTCAGATTCTTTCACAGAAAAACAATGCAAAGTTGTTGTACCTTGCTGTAAGTGATAGCATCAAAGATCTCAATGATGTTGTATGTGTCCTGGATGTACTCTAAAGGGGGGGTCAGGGGGTGGGACGACTCCAAGGCATCCGCTTCAAAAGCTGAATGTAGGTCTTCAGTAATAAACATATCCTTCTACAGAAAACAAATCAAGCATCTTGGTAGATATTATGCTTTATTAAACAAATTGGACACATATAGTATTTGCAGTTTTTGCTTGTTTTTTATTTTAACACTATGCAAAAAATGCAATGCATTCAAAACATTAATTTATTCTTAAATGCTGTAACAGTTAAAATGTTAATGTATGTATATATTTTTAATAGGACTCTTTATAAAATGTTATTATTATGTTAGAGTTATTTGACTTACTATCTGACAAACCAAGAAAAAAATCCGAAATAAAATCTTAAAACGTCTTTAAAAAGTTTTTTCTTTATTTTTAAAATCACCATCTGTCTTTTTTTGTGTCCCTACCATTTTGAAGGACGGCTCAGCGTGGTCCACAGCCAGAGAGGACATGTAGGACGCAAAGCCCTCGTTCAGCCACAACTCGTTCCACCAGCTCATTGTGACCAGGTTTCCAAACCACTGTGACAACACAAGACATTGACAAGACACTGAACTGCAATGGAAATAAACATGTAAACAATATTTCATAAAATCTCAATTTATATTTTATTGCCATACAAGCAACTTCTACTTTAATCAGCTGGCACATAGCTTTACTTGAACACACATGACTTACTTTGACTTTTCACACCTAGTACAATTTTAGAACATATTTGGTGTCCCAAATTTAGGTCTTACTCAGATGTAAAACTAAACCAGCTCTAAATATTGTTCAAACCAGAGATAAACAGTCTACACAAGGCCTAAACTAGGTCTAAACCACAGGACTAAACAATGACAGTAGTAGTGTCACAGTTCGAGAACCAGTGTGATCAGGGTATAAGTTTATCATGGTCATAATACATTTATTGCGCCAATCTCTTGACTAGTTTAGGGCAATCAATCATACTCCCATAGAAACAAACCACAAGGAAGTATATTGTTTTTTTATATAAATCATAGGAAGATAAAAAGGATTGTGAGTCTGACCTGATGAGCCAGCTCGTGTGCGATGAGAGTGGCGATCACTTCTTTGTGCAGGTACGAGGACACGCCCTCCTCATACAACAGCCCTGTCTCTTTGTACGTGACCAAGCCCCAGTTCTCCATCGCTGCTGGACCCAGGTCCGGGAGAGCGATCTGGTCTGCAAAAATCACAGCATTAAGTTATACACACAAACTTAGGATGTGTGTGGATTTCATTTTTACTCTGATAAACTTTATGATAACTCCAAAGTTACATTACTACTTTAACCTAAAACTCGTTCTCAAACTTTGGTAAAGGTACCACTGGTGGTACCTGGGCTGTCTCTGGTAGTACATAGACCTTCTTTTGTCCTGTTTAGTCCTAATTTAGTGTTGTGGTTTAAACCTAACTTAGGCTAGACCTGGTTTACAAATTGGTTACAACTGCATTAGACATTCTGTATTTATTTATATTTATTTTGGAAATGATCCATACCTTGTACTAGTACCTAGTACTTGGGGCACTTGGAGGTGCTTGATGTGAAACAAACATTTGAGAACTATAACATCATTTATCTTATACTGTTTCAACTTTATAAATGAAATTCAACTACACTCACATTGCTAGACATTAATCAACAAAGTAATGTATTTCAATGTCTTACCGAGCTTCTGTGTGTAACCAATGTCAAAATAATCTTGGTAGAAGCTGAGGATCTTCCCAGTGATGTGGGCTGCATAAGCTGAGTGTCCAGCGTTTGTGGCTTCAGGGCGAGCATATGTCTGTAGAAAGTGAAAACAAGACAAAAGCTAAATATTATACAGTTATTAAGGTAATATTTATTGAATTTTTCTAGGAGTTGTTATTGAGAGGCATATCCATTGAAGAAATTTGGAAGCTGGAGATTTTTTGTTGCAGTTGACTTACATTGATGGTGCGTTCGTGGGGAGTTTTAATACCGGTAAACTCTGACACTGTGAAGGCAAACAGGTACGTGGACATTATCTGTGAGGGCTGGAAGCGAGTGTACTGCCACTCATCGTCAATTATGTTTGTTTCTGAAAAAAAGTAAAACAATATGTCCATTTGTATGCAACAGGGTGTCAGCCATCAGTTTTAATGAAAGAAAGTTACCTGCAGCGACCTCATTGGATAGAGCAGTGGTGTCTCTTCTGTGAATGATGGTCACTAGAAACCTGGCCTTCATCGCTGGTTCATCAAAACACGGAAACACTGTCCGCGCGTATGTTGGCTCCATGGTAGTGGCAGCAAGGTACCTAATAACATACAATTAAATAATTTTCATATTTGAAGTACAAACATGGAGTATAGCTGTGTACAGGTCTCTGCCATGGTCTCACAAGAGCATACATTAAGTGACCAGGACTTAATCTGCTGATTGTGTCTAGTTCATTGATTCAAGTTTTATGCACTGATGCAAAATTTTAAAGAATCAGTTGAAAAAATAAATGTAATGCATGCTAACCTGGGTGAAAGTTTTTATTATTAGTTAGATTCTTGTCTTTTGAGGCAGGCTGTGGCCTCTGTTCCCTATCTGCTGTTGTTCTTGGGTGGTTGAGGGAAATGGGATTGAAAACAGAATGTGCAGAAATATTAGTTGAGTTAGCTTTGACTACTTTGAACCGGAGGGCTCTCTGAGATCATCCACTGGGACTTTCAGAGACAGAACCACTCTTAAAAAGACAAAAGCATGTCCGCCCTCTAACATTACAACTGTAATCACAGTGGGTTTACAAAATGTGTTTTTTTTACATTATGTCATGAGCAATTACATGTGCTAAGCAATGAGGTTATATCATTTATCTGGTAAGATTGTTATTATAGCGCACTTTCCAACTTTCAAAACTGAATGCACATCTGCTCATGAGTGAGTGCTCCATGTTTTTTATGTATTTATCTCATAGTAGTCACTGCCATGCTCAGAGTTAGTCTTTAGGTTTTAAATCTCTTAGTTTCACACTATTTCATGTATTTATTTATTTTTACCTCAAACAAACACTTTAGCCTTTAGACATTAGAAAAAAATGCTTTATAATTTCATGGCTGAAACTAACCACCAAAACTGGCTTATGCCACGCTTTCCAGTTGTGCAACTTGTCAATAAATGCTTATCTGTTTTTTTTTATTTTAATTTATTTTTTTCAAATCAAGAGTTCTGATTTACTTTCAGTTTGCATAACAGACTAAATTGTTTCCAGTCAAAGCATATAAACTGCTTTGTCACTGCTCAACTCGTAACTTGTTTAGATGTTTTTTTTTTGGTTAAGGAGGAAGTCAGGAAGTCTAAGCATGAAGCAGTGTGGTCGCAGCATTGGCTGTAAAGCATTGTTTTTGTACAGAACTGAAATTGCCCTTTTACCTTTTCAATATTACATTATAATCAGCTGCCATAATACTAACCCTTGACCTTAAGGAATGAAAATTACAAAAAAATATCCCTAATCACCCAAACTCTCTATCATCTAAAACACTTATCCAAAAGTATTTTAAAACAACAAAAACTTTTAAAACGAGAAACCACTTCTGCCAAGTCAGCTCACTTTCATGAATCACTCCCAAAATGTAATATTGTTTGAGTAAAGTTTCTAACAGATGCCATTCCGAAATCCTGGATCTCCCATATACCCCCAAAATAGAATCTACTGTTTCTTGTGTCATGACATTCCCTGATATTTTCATCCAAATCCATCTCCGACTCTATAATATAGAGTCAGAGATGGATTTAGATTAAATAGTTATAGAAAAAACACAGAACTATATAAATATAAAATATCTCTGAACTGACCTCTCCACATTGGTGTCCTCTTCATACTCTGGTTCCCCCTCGTCGTACGTGCTCACAAACAGTCCTTCCAGGTGATCGTTGATGTTCCCGCTGAAGGCCAGGTAAAGACTGTAGTTCCCTCCAACTTCTAGTGCTTTTTCCAAATGGATTTCCAGAAAATCTGTATTATCATTATGTAAATTATAGTTTTCAACTTTTATATTCTTGTTTTTATCCAAGTCCATCACCACTGGTTTGAAGATCTTCTGTTCTCGGCTGTGAAGGAATATCGTCCGAGTCTTTTGGACGCAGTGGAGTTGGATGGTCACATTTCCATTGAAAAACATAGTCTGATTAGGACTGGTAACGTTGACTTCTTCAATAATCCTGGTGTAGAGGTGAACTTGGATGAAGACCCTATAAGTTTGTGGTAAGACATCCCCCCGAAGGCGCATCTCAGGTGGGGGAGCCAGCGTGGTCACCGGGGCAGTTGGTGGAGGAGTTGGATTGAGTTTTTCTATCTCCGTATTGTAGACTATAATCATTGTCACCAGCCCTCCAATAACAATGATGGTAAAACAGCCAAAGACAGCTGCAAAAGTCTTGGACATAAAGGCGTTTTTCGACATCTTGATGTTTCTTGTCCTAACTTTCCTGAACTGACAACTCTAGCCCTAACTAACCCAGGTCCTTCTCATAAGCTCGACTCGCCTGCGATTAAGGGTCACCAAGATTAAGTATTAACTTGAAAGAGCAAAGAGTAAGAAAGGCGTGAGGATGAGGAGTGATGTCACCGGGCTGATTGTAAATAAATGTGTGAGATTGGGTTCCGGAGCACATCTGGAGGTGGTTACTGTGGTGGTGCCACTAATGCAAGGGTTAGGTAAACCGAAGGGAACACTAGATCCAAAAACCCCACAACCAAAACTGTCACATGAACTCACAATACCCACTAACTTGATAATAAATAGCTTTCAGTTTTGAAAAAGTGAACTTGTAGGAATATCACATTAAGTTTCAATATACGAATGTGTATCTACTACAGCATATGAGCATCTACTTGTGATCCAAGACTGAAGATGTTTTGACAGAATTAGTGTTGTTCCCGCAGCTGCAATCATCTACAGTTAAACAAAAATAAAAGAATAAGTATAAACAAATCAATCTAGGTAGTATGATAGTATCTATGGGTGAGCTGATAATAAAAACATAATCACAGCGCTCAGGTTAAATAACATTTTTTAGTGTATCAGTTGGCAGAAAGTGGCATGCTGACAGATGAGAAAAGAGTTAAGAAAGCCACCATTTTTATTGACCAAGATGCATTGCAAGTATGGTAACAACCTCAGCCTCAAACAAGCCACACTACATACCTTATCACAATAAACAGAATTTTTAAACTGTACAAGTTTGATTGTTATTTTCAAAGACTCCTAGTAAAATGCATCCTACGCTACCGGTTATTCTTTTAATATCACCTCTTTAACGTCCTGGAGAAATCTACAAATCCAGTGAAATTGGTGATTTCTTGCTGTTGCTGTATTGCATATCCAGGCAAAAAAGTAGAAGGTATACATCCAAGTACGTTCCTGTGCAATTGTCAAACTCTTACTAAAGTTGAGGCATATGAAGGGAGGAGAGAACAGGGGGTGGGATAAGAAAAAAGTGTGGTGGAGTCAAAACACTGGAGTGATTCAGGACATCAATAAACGGCACAGGGGAACACCAATCATGACCTCCTGGCACCAAAGGACATATGAGTCCTCTCTTCGGGACAGGGAGAAGCAGGCAAAGTGGACACATGTTCCTGACGTGATGAAGCAGTGAGATGCCTGTACAAAACTGACCAATTGGGAGTTTGTGTATCTGTTTTATATCATACACTCTCTTTTGGACAGTTACCATACACTTAAGACTTAATGTATTTGGCCATTCTGTAATGTCTGTGGGGGTTAATTCAACAATGATTCACAGGTGGTCACAGGGGTGCTAGTATTGGACATGTGAGAACATTTAAAAGTGGAGAAACTAAAGTACAAGCACAGCACATATGCAGTAATGGGGAGGAAAAAACATGTATGATGGTTAGTTGGCAAGATTACTCAAAAGGTAAACTGTCATAAATCTGTTTCAGGAAAAGTAAATCCACCCAGGTTTCACCCAATCACAACAGATTGAGTTTTTTGTCAAGGACTGAGAGATAAAACTAAAAAATATTCCATCGACAAGGGGTCAGAAAAGAAACTAATTATTACTTTTAGTAAATACTTAAAATGGCAAGAGGTCTTTGTCTAGCATATATATCTGTTCTTGATTAAGGGCCAGTCCACCAGCACTTCTGGTTAAAAACATTGAAAATGTGTAGCATTCTGAGAAAAATGTTTAACTTGTAGCTTTGTGTAGTTTTTGTTAGATGATTTGTGTGTGTGTGTGTGTGTGTGTGTGTATGTGTAGTTTACGAGAGTGTTGTCCATAATATATATTTATATTTTCAATGCAGTATATAAAATATTTGTGATTTTGAGGTTGATCACTTCTTAAACTTAAATTTGCCATATTCTCTGACATGAATTAAAAGTAATTCATTGATTTATTAAGCAAAATAACCACGCTAGAAATATGTTCATACCATTTGTTGAAAGCACTTTTGTTTTCATTGTTCAAAAAAGGTAGAACCCACCAGATGTGAAAACAGCTGTACATTTAAGTTCAGGGCCACCTACTTGGTTCTGCTCAAACAAATCTTCAAAAGTGAGTTGTGTTGGAGTTGTTTGTTTTAGGAAGAATTTATTCCGCTGAAAGCCCAAGGATCTGGTACTGTGTTTTCAACATACAAACTCACGGGGGTTGAAAGAATGATAATTTTTTTTTTTTTTTTTACAATGTACTGCAAAAAGTTTTTCACATGTTACTGGAGTGCAATAAATCTCTCAGTATTTTATCTAAATTCACAGAAGGTGAAGAAATGTTATTCAGATTGACCGCCATATGGAGGTGGATTCCCTACATACTGTAAGTATAAAATAATCATCACATTGGCTACTTAAATTCATTAATGTAACTCATTGCAATAGGGACATTTGACATACACTGGAAGCCATTGTAAGGTATGTAGAGGACTTTTAGGTATACGTATGAGAATAAGGACCTCTGCTGATTGAAAGGATGATTGCAAATGAATGTGAAAAGCCATATGTCACTAGTTCAATATGATAGATATAATCCAATATATTTAGTCACCCACTTAAAAGAATCTCTTCACACTAAACTGAAATACATAGGTTAAATGTATTACAATGAACATTTTAGTGGCCTCAAGACAATGACTATATATAGTCAGGTCA
>JAVQKG010196841.1:0-19239 GCA_036025885.1 Hypseleotris bucephala
AGAGGCGTTGGCTAATGTGATGTTTCAAGTTTGATTCAAATCGGACAATGTATGTGCAAGTTAGAAGATGTCAAATTTACCTGACATCCCAATTTCAATCCAAAATGGTCGTCTTCCTGTTCGTTTTTAGGGCGGGTGGAGAATCACTGTACCACGTTTCATAGCTCTCCGACAAAGTAAGTGTATCCAGAGTCCCATAGAAGTCATAAACATGGGGGCGCTATAAAGGCATTTTTTATGCGACCGTAATAATTTGCATATGTACATTAAATAGACCCTAGCCCGGA
Source organism: Hypseleotris bucephala (assembly GCA_036025885.1). NCBI lineage: Eukaryota > Metazoa > Chordata > Actinopteri > Gobiiformes > Eleotridae > Hypseleotris > Hypseleotris bucephala. Next base: position 288 of record JAVQKG010196841.1, read on the forward strand.
TCATTGTGTCAAACTTCATGAGATTTGGTTCATGTTCATTAATTAATTAATCAATTATTTATCATAGAGGCACCAAAGTCTACATATGTCTGCGTCTTCATTATATGTAACTACCCAGAAAGTTAGAAGTAGATCTGGCAAAAACAGTTTCAGTTATAGCATTTAAAAGTTTAAGCTTAATTAATTAATAACTTAATTAATATTCATTGCAGATGTACCAAATTTTATTCACTTCTTCCTTAAGCCAGTCCTGACCTTCCCTGAAAGTTTCATCACACACGCACGCACACACACACACACACACACGCCAACGGAGGCGATCACATAACCTCCTGGCGTCAGTAAAAATCAGATCACGTCCAAAATTGAATCAGTTGTTCATTGTGTCATTTCTGACCTTCCCTGAAATTTTCATCCCAATCAGTGGAAAACTTTTGAGTAAAATTGGTAACAGATGCAATTTTTTTTAAATAATAAAGGGTCCCAACAACGATCCGGATCATTCCCAAAATCTAATCAACTGTTATTGTCTTGTTCCTAACATTCCCTTAAAATGTAACCCGTTCATTACTTTTTTGTATGAGAAACACACATTCCCCATGTTCTGATTAAGAAAAATGTAAATTGCGTTTCAGAACTACAATTACAACCAAGCTTAAAACTTTCATTTCTCTATGTAACCATCTATGTGACTGACAGCTTGGCTACCACCTCCTAATATGTGTATGTATGTACTATATGTCCCCTCCTCTTTTGGCCATGAAGTAGGGTCCCCCAGTGAGATCAAGTCAACATCAGGCAGCAATGACATAACAGCACTGGCCTTTACACTCCTATAGGAATTTCCACTTCTCCTTGCATGTTTCTTTTCCAATCTGCTAAAGTCCAGGGCTGTGAAAACATGAAGTTGCTTCCATCAATCACATGAACGGCTCCTGGTATCTGCGCCCGGGAGGAATTATTTATTGTCCAATCAGACCATGGGCGTTTCCACTTCAAGTCTAAACTAATTCATTTATTGAAGTAGAGCCTTGAGAACATAAAACATAGGCCTAGTAGTGAGTGACCTTTTCACCAGTAGCTACCATATTCCATTTAGTTTATCGCAAGAGAGAAGTGCATAGGAAACTAAAAAGGCATGCAAGACAGATTTGTGTGTGTATCTGAGTCTCCAGTAGAGGAACAGCTGGATGGAGATACAAAGGAATGTCTTTCCTGTCTCCACATACACTGCTTTCTGTATGAATAGAAAACACATTTGAATGCAAGGATCAAGCCAATTATAATCACACGCCTAAGTGGATCAACAACGGATTAAGCAACTTAATTACTCAAACAAGTCAAACTATCAATAAGCAATTAATCAGGGAATGAGCTGGTCCAATGATACACTAGCAGTGAATTCAACTTAGTAGGCTACTAAGCTGAAGTAGTAGTAGGGAACGGATGTCATAAGTACGTTGCATAAATTAGACGTAAAATGTTGCCTCCAAAACAACGGGAGAAAAGCTAAGAAACGTCAACAAAAGAACAACTTCATCTTGAGTTTCTTCGTAAACAAAGCAAAATGTAGTGCTCCTTTACAAAAATCACTGTACGTACCTCAAACAAGCTACTTTTACGCGCGGTCAGTAGTGCAGCGGTGTCGCCAGTTGTGACAATCTTGAGGCAAAATCCGTTCGTTTCTCTCGTAAACTTTGTGGAAATCTTTACGTGAGGAGTCTGCACGTTCTCCACGAGTGCGTACAGTCCACAGCAACAGCAGCAGGCGCAGAGCTCAAGCAGAGGATGAAGTCAGGAGCTGTACTGCCGCCGCCGCTGCTCACGGGGTGCGCTGGGTTTGATCAACGACACGACCAGGCTATCAGAGGGGCGGGGGCAAGGAGTTTGGAGGACCACAACAAGAAGGTAAGCTATGGACTATACACTGTAAAAGAACATGTAAGGCAAGGAAGGAAAGGCAAGTTTATTTGAAAACACAATTCATACACAAGGCAATTCAAGGTGCTTTACTGAAATAAAGACAAGTTAAAGTACAAGGTTCAATAAAAAACACAACAATCAGTAGGCTACAAAAAAGATTTAAAACGGAAGAGTGCAGATAAACACATGTCCAAATGTATGCATGACATTTAGGATATGTGTTTTGTAATGTGGCAACCTAACCCAAACAAGCAACTATTCTCATGCATGGATACCTATTAAGTATTTCAGTTGGAGTTTACTTTATGATTTGGATATTTTTAATGCAGCATTGATGATGGGCGTTTATTGTTAGGCTACTAGAAATTAGCCTAGCACATAGGCTAATTAATGCATTTTGACAATTTTTAGTAATTTCCTAAGTTCATTGTATTGGTCAACCATTGGTTTGACTTTTACAGTCCATAACCTATCTATAGGCCTACAATTAGGCTAGTGTTACTTTTCCAAATATGAAAACTTTCCAACCAAAACATTTCAGTATGCCTTAGGATATGCTCGTAAAAACAATACTGGTCAAACTGTGGTGGTTCAATTTCAGCTAAGTCAATCCAGGTGAGAGCCGACTCCTACGGTCTTAAACAGTGATGGATATTTGTTGTGACAGAGTGCATGCCATGCATGTTATCTTCTGACCAACCTTTAAATGTCAAATGTTATCGCATCTTGACATCGATATAACATAGTATGGTATTTTCCGGTGACAACTTCCACATTTTTAGTGCCCCTCATCACTATTACCTCATAAAGCATGCACTTACATCCTGTTACAATATGTATTGTTATTGCAATATAAGCAAATCTTTAATCTGAAATAGTTTTACTTGCACTGTTAAAATATTTTTTCTGATTAAGGAAAACATGATGTGAGTGTGTGTGAGTACATGGATATATTTAAAAGTCACATTTTAGTCATGATTGTGAAGTGTGAAGTGAATGAAGTTTTGATTATGAAACATTTTGACCAGTAAAAAATAACCAATAAAAATATTGATTATGCAATATTCAACCTTACTCTTTAGCTTTAACCAAACTTTATTCTTGCTTCTTTACATCTTCGTAATTAACAAATATATGGAAGTTTTTTGGTACCCACTTCCACATTTTTGGTATCCCTCATCACTATTACCTTAGACCATGCACCCTACTCTATATATTATTGATATTGTTATTCAAATTAAAAAACACAATATCTGCCTTTGTTGATTAGAAACTTGGTTAGCCATCATTTTGACAAAACTATCAATATCTCAATATGGCTATCAACTTGAAGTTTTTTCGTATAGTGCAATTCTACTTGTGTCCAGCTTTAGATGTCAAATGTTATACTTGCATCTTGACACCTATAATAAATCTACTGACATTTTTTAGTGACCACATCCACATTTTTGGCACTCTTCATCACTATTACCTCACACCACGTGCACTTAGACACCTTGCGTCCTACTCTATCACACTTTGAACTCCTGGGCTGAGGTGCCTTACCCGCCCACTGTCTCCTAACCACGCTCCCGCCCTGGAAACCCAATCCGGGGTCTTCCCCTCTGACACAAAGGAGTGCCACCTGTCCGATTCATCCATGAAAGAGGAGCTTTCTCAACGCTCCAGTAACCTAATTTGTCGGACCGATGTATGGATTGATTACCGCTAACTTCTTAAGTTCAAAATCCCTGCCACTCTAAATGAACAGCTGCCATGGTATAAAGGTAATCCCAGGAGAAAAATCACAATATGGTGCAAACTTCTTCAGGGCGGTTGGACTCATAATGCGCTGTAAAGTTGTCTAGACTTTAGCATTTACACGAACACAGTGAGAACATAAGCTGCTTGTGCAATTTGGCGGGAGGTAAACAGACAATATAGCTGGACAAAATGGCACCACCTGCAAGTGTCACAGATCTGGAAAATAACTTCAAGTGATTATGGGTGCTGCTTGTGAGTGGGTAGTGGACACCTTAAAATAACAGCCTCTGAAAACACAAAAAACTTAAACAAATGTATTTATAGTCATGTTTTCTTTTGACTTGCAAATATATTGGCTTAACTCTTTGGGGTTGACTTTGAGATTGAGACCATTATATTTGGGAAAAAATACGTTTTCAACTGTTCAACTGAGGAAATAGATATTTTATAGGTCACCAGTCTCATAATTTTGTCAAAGAATTATTTTAAGAAGGTGTCGATAAGTACGTTTATTTGCTGATTAGGTGACTGCATAGAAAAATTTAAGACCTTTGCTTCCACTTCAAGGACTTGTAAACTGGGCTTAGGTTGTAAGAAATTAAATGTAGCATATGCCCTCATAAGTAATAGAGTATATTAGGAAACACCACTGATTCTGTTGTTTAGATGAACATTGTTTGTGAAGGTGTCATAAGAACAAAAGCTAAAAACACCAAGAGGATTTTGCAGATTTATTCAGTTTGGTTAATTACATGTCACCAGTGGTCTAGTATTTTTTAGTTTTGAACCCACTGCAGCACGTACAAACAGATGAAAGTCTATAGATGTGTTTAAACTGTTTGAAGAGGAGCCTCTGCCCAGACATCACAGCTGAACTCTCCCTGACCTCCCTGTCTCTCGTACTACACACCAATTTATTTGTTGCACCGATGCCAAATGCACACCAACACCTATGACTCTTGTTGGCGTTGTTTTAAACTATTGTAATCTTCTTTTTTTCAAATACAACTCAAATCCTACTATTCACTTCAAAGAGTTCCTGCTTTCACATTGTTAAGAAAATCAGTATTTATTTAACAACTTGAAACTTTAAGGTAAAAAGTAAAGCAAAAGGTTTCTTGAATTGGACAGAGCATTTACCCAATAACTAGAACCCTGGTCTTAATCCTGTCTGGAGATCAGAGCACACTCTTGCTCACCAACCTATAGGAAGTTTAGTATAAAAGTCTCATTATATCTCATCTCTTAATCTTTATATCTTAATCTTTCTTCAAATAGGTCTATATGAAACATGCATACTTTCCATTTAACATCTATATCCCTCTTTACTCTTTCTCTGCTGCCTCTGAACCCACCTCCCTCCTCTTTTTGCTTTTCCAGATATTTCTCCTTTAAATAATCTGCATGCTTCATTTGGACTGGAGGCTTCGGCACACTGCTATGCTAATGTGATTTCCAGCTGAAATAAAACGTGCAAATGGGCTGCAGCTTCTCCTTATCCCCAGTGGCTTTTGCTTTGGAGTCATTAGTATTTTTTTATTTTTATATTTTCAACCGCAAAAAGATTAAAGTTGAAAATTCTCAAGGCTTCACCAATGTGGATAGACATTGCACTTAGTTTTTATAATCTCCAAAGAAATGGCTGTTGTTTACTAACACACAATATGCCAAGTGGGAGAGTGTGGCCTTGTGTGTTGTATGTTCTTTAAAAAGTCCTTGCCCTTGGCGGTCTGCAGTTGGAGACTTTTTGTGTTGATAATCTCTGGCAGGAGGGAGACCATGCTACAGTGCAAAATGTAGTAAATTCAACTTATTTGATTATTAAAGGTGCAATGTGTAGAATTTAGAAGGATCTGTTTGCAGAGATAGAGAATATAAACTGGGATTAGCAATTCACAAATTGAAGGATTGAAAATGGAATTAGTAATTACTGTATATTAGTTAGCTTGGCATCAATACCATTCTAAGCACTATAGTCAAAACCTTCCATTTTAAACAATAGCTGACAATTCAGCTTGGGCAATATATACCAAAAACTGTATGTTTTTTCCTCATTTAAATTTTCCATAATTTGAACAAATAATTGCTTACCCTCTGGCAGACCAAAAAGTCACATATTGGTTACTAGCTTAAAAACAGGCTAATACTTCAGTTGTGGAGGTTACAATACAATCCACATACAATTGAAAAAAAAATGTAAATAAAGATGCAATGCAATTATTAGTTATTGATCATATAAGATGTAGTTTGCAGATATCCGTCAACCACTTAAGTCAAACACTCTTCTCTAGACCATATGTGCGTGTATAATAAATACTCCATTTAAATTGATTAAAAGTCTTGCATGTTGCATCACATGAGCTAAAATCTGCTCTCAGTGCAGCCCTCCTCTCTCGTCTCCCTCTACAGTATATTTCCTCCCTCTATTCACAGCTACACAACTCTATGCAGCATGTACAAAGTGCATACTGCATCAGCTCACATGGGGCCAACTGGGGGGGGCTGTGAGACACGACTGGAAACACTGATCAAAGAGATTTATAGAGCGTTCCTCTCGCCTTATGGCTGGATGAGAATAATACAGAGCAGCTCTTTGTTTCTGACGGGCTGTGATCGTATGACTCACACATGTCCCCTCAGGTCATTTACTAGAGGCCAACACCTGACCACAGAGGGCCACAGAGGGCCAAGGCAGAACATGACTAACATACATGCACATTCTTCAAGGGCTTAATGCAATGACACGCTCGTAATTCAGCAAACATTTTGGAGGATGACTAGGAAGAATTTATAGGACTTTGTTTACAATGTTTATAATAAATTCATGTAGTTGGCTAACATGATGAATATACATGCACATTCTTCAAGGGCTTGCATGGATATGTTTTTTTTTATATTTAGAAATCAGGATTCTGTTTACAATATTGTCATATCGATGGCTAACAACAAAACTAATATACATATTCTTCAAGGGCTTTATAACAAATATTGTGGACTGTGATATGTCAAAATGAATAAGGGTGGTTAGGAGTTGTTTCCAATAAAATATTTTCATTTTGTAGCTTTAACACCGGCTGAGAAAGTACACACAGTTTAGGTGAGAACCAAAATCAATAACTGGAAAGGCACTGATTGATACCCTTTTACATTGTATGAATAGCCTACTAGGCATATATAGGCGACATCACTCATTGCTTAAATTAATAGAAATACCACTTATTTTGTTGCAACCTTGGGTCACTTGCGGGCAGGTCTATTTACTGAATGCGACAAAAGTTTCTAAGGTGACTGAGAAAACGTTGCTACACAAATTTCTTTCCTCAAACAACCTCATTCTGATGGAGTACTATTTGTTTACGCCTCATTTCCAGTGGATGCATTCTCTCTATTCAATAAACAATGAAGCCTGGAATGCACTAAACAAAACAACAAAGCACTTTTTGAATCATGCCACTGTTGTTACTTTAAACTTTCAATTGTTTTTGACAGTGCCTTTCTTGTCCCAATTAGAGGCGTCCAATCAAAGCTCACCACGACGATCCCACAACAAAACTAAATTTACATATTTCCATAATGGTCAGATCAGTGACAGTGCAGTGTTGCGTGAAGCATTTACCCCCTAATTTAAGTTTGATAAGTTATTGTGGCAAGTTATGGCTAGTAAAAGAGTAGAGGAGCATAAAACATAACTTAAAACTTAATTTAATTTTTAATAGTCTCTGCCTTCCATATCACATTTGTGCTTGACAACTATAGTGACAGTTTAAATTCAATGTGGCTTTACAGCTAAAAGTGTGGAGATTGCACGTTCAATTTCCAGAGCAGCCAACTAAAGTTATTGAGTAGATTCTGCATGGCCTTCCACTGCTATACCATGGGTTCTTTCCAGCTTCCTGCCTGTATTCAAAGACATGCATCTGTTAGGCCAATTGGTAAATGTAAATTGCCCCAAGTGAATGAATGTGAGAGTGAATGATTGTCTGTTAGCCCTGCAACTTTCCCATTTAAAGCCCATAGATGCTGGGATAGAAAAAAACAACATGATGCAAAAGACTTAAATATTATTATTAATTGATGTAAAAGTTCTCCCCAAAATTGCATCTCGAGTAAAAAGAAGTACTTCTATCCAGCTAATTGTAAGTCACTCAGAAAACAATTATCACCAGTGACATTGTGCACATGCTCAGTAGAGGCAACGCTTTCATGAAAAAAAGAGAAAAAATAATGTATTCAGTCTTTGATGTTGCATATCTCTTGCTACCCAGGCTTTTCATACATTTTAATTATGTCCCATATGTTCGAACAGTCGCACTCTGCATGAACTGTGACCTCCGCGAGAACTCAACATGCCCGGAATAAAAGAACAAATGGAAGATTAAACACGTCAAATGAAACTACAGACTTTTGATAATGCTTTGGAGTTTCACATACAAAAATATACGTGTTTTGAGAGCTTAAGTAATCTTTTAATGCATGCGTTTAGGTTGACTGCATTTAATAGTGCAACATTATGAATTCCAACTCTTGAATTGTGCAGCAGATGTTGTAGTTCGTGCCTGGGAGCAGTTTTTAAACAAGTCTGTCACCTGTCACCTGGGACATTTGATGTAACAATGGGATGTTGTATTTCTATTACTGACAATGTTGTCTCGCAGTTGTTTTTAGAAGTTTTACCCCTGCTGCATAGGATAATATTGCATTATTCATGTTGTAGAATCACAAGGTACCCCGCAATTCAATACAAAACACAACACTGAGATCCATTTGTTCTAGTTTGATGATTGCTTGTAAAATGTAAAATTCAAACCTTCAATAAAATGATTTGACCAAAAAAAAAGTAATAATTAGAATGGTAAATACTTAATCTGTATCTCACAAACAACTGTCTGCTTTCTCAAATCAAGAAACAAAATTAGGCTTTAATTTTGTGGAATGTACAAAATAGTATAAATTCTGATACAGCGATACAGTAGGCTGCAAAATCAAAACAGTATCACCCCAATAAAGTTAGAATAAATCCGAATATTAATATTTTGTCACACCTTTATTGGAAAGTGTATTTGACAGCGACCTAGCCTGTTAGACTCAAGCAATCTGACTGGTGCATTTTGGGCAGATTTCAATGTAGTGTAGTGAATTTGGTGACTCTGTGGTCCATACTGAATAAATAAAAATAATTAACTTGCTGTTATTGATACTTCTCTATGTGTCAGCCCTGTGACTAATCACCCACTGTATCGTTTTTACATTACCCACTTGCCTCCATTCATCTTCTCTTACATTCACTCCTCTCTCCATTAAAGCCAAGGGGAGTAGAGTTTCCCTTTTGCAGATTAACTCGATGTGACAGTGAGTGGCCTGCAGTATTTTCTGACTAAAATAAGCTTGTGTGTTCAGAGAGACACGTGCAGAGAAATGTACCACACACTACACACAACTACTACTGACTCTACACATCAGGCTACACACGCAACACAACACTATCTGGGTCACAATGTGAGGAAGAGCAAACTGAATATGACTTAAAGCTGTGGTTCTCGAACTGTGGGGCCAATGGTGGTACTCCGGCTTTTTGTAGTGGTGGAGCTTTAAGCAGTATTGATATGGTTTAAGTTAGACCTGGTTTAGTACCGTTTTTCCCCTGATTTATACCTGCTATAGTTCTAGTTTTGTCAAGGTTTAGTCTAACTTTAGCCCCAATTAAGACCTAATTTAGTCATGGTTTATATTTGAATCTGATGAAGTCCTGTTTTAGTTCTGGTTTAGTCCTTATTTAGTCCTCACTTAGACCTGGATTAGTCCTAGTTTTGACCTGGTTAATCATGGTCTTGATTTATGCTACTTTTATTATTTTAATATAATGGTACTTGGGCAAATACTGATTTTCTGACGTGGTACTTGGAGTGAAAAGTTTGCGAACAACTGACTAAAAGTGTTGGATGCATCATGAATAACAGTGTGTTTTTGTGTGTGTGTTGTGCGATTGTGTGTGTCTGATTGTGAGTAAGTGTGGCACCAGTGACATTTAGGAAATCTTCATAAGGAAAGGTCAAGGCATTTATCCTCTATTTGTCAGACAGAACACCTTCAGGAGCTGCATACACTACATATACAGTATAATGACCTAATGCAGCGTAGGACTTAGGCAGAAAGAATGAAATTAGGAGACTATGAGTACCATTTTGAAGATAGTTTACACCCGATGTTTGTAAAGTGTTCCCAGAAATGAAAAAGATGGATATAGAAAAATATAGACAATGAGATGGTTCTGCTGCTTAGGTGGTGATAGAGCAGACTAAGATGGTTCCTCTATAGTGGAGTAGTAGTGGGACGGAAGATAGTGAGATGGTTCTGCTGCTGAGGTGGTGATGATGCTGAAGATGGAAGTGAGATTATTGCATATCTACAATTCAAAATGCTCACAAATGCCACATGAATTCCAATAAATGTGCACAGAAAAAGAGAGGAGTAAGAATATGTGTGCTTGAGTAAGTGTGGGATTAAGTATCACAAGTGTCCCATCTGAAAGCCCCTCACATCCCTCATGCTCTCGCCCCTCTGTGGCAGCTCCCGATATTTACCAAGTCATTTCTTCATATCAATAATGTAGGATTATAATTGCCCCCCTTTGAAGTGGCTGTTTAAATAATCCAGGGAGGATTGCTGCCAGCATCCCATTTTCTGCTCAGCCCCAAAGTGAGCGAGTGTGAAAAAAAGGGTAAAGAGTGAGTGAGGAGCAGAGGGTTAGCTCTGTGGAGGTATAGTGAGCCCTAATCCAGGCTCAGTGAAGCTGTATGTCAGGATAAGGGCCAGTGGAAAATAACCTGGAGGTAAAGGGATTGATTTGGGATGTGGAGTGAGACAGACAGTTAAAATGGCAATGAAGCTTCCCAAAATATGACTCAAAAATGTGGCACGTGCCAAAAAGGTACACTTAAAGGTAAAACTGTGTTCTACTTAGAGTAATCATTTGCTCAAAAAAGCTTTCATTGTCTTAAGATATATCAGTTAGTAGATCAGCCCCACTAAATGATTTGCATTCAACTCTTACTGTATATGGACTATTTCAAATTGTAAATAAATAAATAAAAAGCTTCCCACATTCCAGATTGAATTAGATATTTCTTAAATTTTATCAATGTTTGAAATAGTCTATGGTAGTTAGATTAATAAACTGACAATGAAACATTTTTTGTGTGAATGTTTTCAGTTTAGTACTTCTTGTATGATTTATTTGATCTATCTCACTTTCTCTCCTACAAACTAGTAAATTAGTCTTTCTTGTTGCAACCAGCTAAATTTCACCACACAATGTCATCACAATTGCATGCAGTATGTCCAGTGGATGCTTACAGAGGTGCTTTTCATGTCTTTGCAGTGGTTCATAGCTCCAGGGGCAGGAGAATTAATCGCCCAATAAAGCCTTGTCATTTTATCAGCTCCATAAGCATGTTACCTCATCTTACCTGTGTTTAATTGCACTGTCATAACTACTGGCTCTGTATAGAATATGTACTAAGTCTTTTAGTGTCTCTATAGTGCAGCATGAGCTCACACTTTGTGATATTAAACTGACTATAGCCTCTTACTGTCCTTGTCTAAAGGTTATGCAGTTGTGTGAGAGGCTGGGCTGAAGGACAATGACATATCGTGATCATGTGGCCTGTAGTTTATAGCCTAGAGCAAGGTCCTTAGATTCTTGTATGTGGCTAAATCTCCCAGCTCTAATGTTACTTCAATGGTGCACGAACATGTGAAAGTGCAATTTTTGACACAATTTTGAAGAAAATGTCTGAAAAAGAAATGGAGAAAATATATAAAAAATAGCCCTCAAATATATTACTTAGTTTTTTTTCAATCTACAAAAAGCAAAATGGGCATCCAGAATAAGTACCCATTACCAATGCCTTCAAAACCTCTGTTGTGTAAAATTTTGAAGGAAAATATAGATTTTTTTTCACAATATAATCAGTGGTTGTAGGCTCTTTTCTGTCTCTTAATGCCAGAAAGACTCGGTGATGTTGATATCAGGTTTGTGGGACTTAAATGGGTAATGTTAGTTATAACTAGAAGCTAAGACAATATAAGTAAATATAAAAATCTTAGATCCAGGCAGTGATCCAGAACTACACCAAAAAAGAACAATTTAGTGTTTTCTTGCAACACAAATAAAAAGTGCTAACTATTTTGTATTTTTACTGAATTTCTGGTTTCAAACATGTGTCCAGAACTTGATTATATATTGTCCTTGAACTCATCTCCACACTAGGGCTGTATTGACCGGGCTTATTGCTTTATCCGATCCCCTCCTCCATCTAAAAGAGACAGTTTCATTAGTATTTGTGTATATTCTGCACCTGGCTCTGACCTTTACAATGCCAATAGTCGTAAGAAATTGTATTTGACCTCCAGGATCAATACAGTTTTAGATTAAAAAGAAATAATCGGCTTGAGACGGCATTAAGGATTGATCAGGTTAGATAGGATAAAACATGTCTCCAAGAACTGTCATTACAGATGAGCTGAGATTTATTTACTGAGAATGGGATTGATGAATGTGTGCAAACATGGCCATGGGTTTAACTTATACATCATATATTGTTTGTTTAGTCCATGTGTGCTGATAAAACAAGACAAGAGATTATACTGATTAGCATACTATCGTTGTGTCCTTGGGTAAGACACTTTCCCTGTTGTCAATGTAGTTGTGTGATTGGTGTTTGGAAAGGACATAGGCTCAGAATGGCCGCAATGCTTCTGTCAAACTGCCCCAGAGCAGCAGTGGCTAAGTGCATGAATGAATAATGAAATTGTTAAGCGTCTTTGAGGGTCAAGACAAAAACAATGCATTATGATAATATCGAAGGAAAATGTGTTTACGGATTACAATATATTGTACAAAATTGTATAACATTTATAGGTATTTTAGAAAAATAGTCCTCAATTAGACTTGATTTACTCCTAATTTAGCCATTGTTTGTTCTTTTATTTAGGTTTAGACCTGGTGTCATTCTAGTTTAAACCTGGTTTAGTCCTGGTTTATTGATGTCCTGAGGTAGATTGAGTTGAGATTTAGCCTAATATAAACATTTTTTGTTTGAATTACAGTATAGTAGCTTCTGAAAAAAAAAAAATCCTGAGATTTCATTTATATGCCTTTAGATACATAGCCTAAATATGAACCCAATGCTGTGTATACTGCCATGGCTCAGGTCATTCAAGGCTCCTCCATAATGCCATAAGAATACTCAGCCATCTCACCAATAATTCATAACGTTCCTCTCTGTTAGTCAGTATTACATAATGGATTAGCAATCAAGAGAAAGTCTGGCCCAACGTTGAATTAAAAAAAGTTTTTGCTATGTAGTTATTCAGCTACTCAGATACTTTCCGCAGTATTTTAAATTGCCTGCTTTGGGAGTGGAGTGATTGAACCGTTTCAAGTCCACTGTTTTGATTCGTAAACTCCAGAGGGCTATTTACTACAAAAACATGTCCTTGATTGAACCCTGAATGATTTTTTTTTATTTTTTTTCCCTTGGAGCTGACGACTTCATGTGGCATATTCCAGCTTCACAGAGAATTTGTAAAAAGGCCTTTGGGTTCTTAGCGGAAAAATGGCATAAGCTCCGATCCGAAATGGGAAAAAAACTCAGCAAGGAATGAAGCTAACAGAAATTCTAATGTGAACTCCAGAGATAGAATGAGCTTAACAGTTACAGTCAGGCAGATACAGCTACATGTAAGTGATATTTTTTTCTTTGCTAAACTTAAGGTTAAACAAGTTCACGTTTCATTATTATTGAGGCAAAAAGCAGGGCCAGCATTTGCTTCAAACAACAAACAAATTGTGCTTTTCATATTTTTCCTTTGAATGTTGGGATGACTGCCACCTGACTATGTCCAAAGGATTTACTGTGAGGTCAAACGTAAAGAGATGGCTGTGATAACAGGAGATAGGTAGCCTGACTTATCAGATGCATGTGACAAAGGACCTTTTATGGGAATTTTGATATGTGTGAATTATAGAGAATGTATGAAAAACTGTACTAATAGCGTGTAGGTCTAATTTTGATGCATATTTGGTTCATGGTTTATGACAAGTCAAAGGCAATCATGTCCAGTTGAAACAAGAGTCAAATCCAATTCTGTGACAAGGAAACTTTTTTCAATGACAGATTCTAGCATATTGGCAATTGCTGCATTTTTTAACTAGTAACTAGGCTAGTAACTATCCCATTTTCGATTTTATGTTACTACATTATTCTTTATGGCTTGCGACATTGTATAGTACACTTCATATCAAGGCAATAATGCGTTCAGAAATACAGAAAAGGTGCATGTAATGTTTTTTTGCTAAATAGGTTTTGTTTGATTACATAAAATTAGCTAGTACGGGTTCAGCTGATGATGCATGGCTAATTCCAAATACTCACTAGGAATGTACCTAAATGACCCAAGTGACTTTTCATTTGCACCACTAGCAAGACTACACAACCTCCCAACATATTCTAATGATCTAACTTAACGACTCCTGCCTTCTCTCCAAAAGGAACAGACAGATCCTTCCAGTGAAGTATGTTCCCATTAGCAGGGCTTGACATTAACTTTTTTGCTCACTGACTTTAAAATGGCTCTAAAGATGGTTTTACAGTTAGTGTAGCTGATCAGTTGTTTTTTATATGTTGGTCGGTCATATCTTAAGTAATTATACATAGTAATATAAATACTGTATGTAACAGAAAAGAGTAGTTTAATGTTTTTCTAGTGCAATAATATTGTTTATATTGTACAATGTTGTTTCTTAAGATGATTTTGCTGTATCAAAATGAGCAGGAAATAGCTGTTTAGAGCTAAGGGGGTGGGATTCAATAGTTTTTTTTTTTAAGTTCTTCCCACTCATTTTTGAACACGATTTAGTTTTTTGTAACAATGCTGCTAATGTTCAAAATAAACATACTAAGGCTAAGATTATGAAGTAATATATATTGCTAAAGTTTTTTTTGTACACATTTACAGTAGCTTGACAATTTTGTGGCTAAACTAGTTCAAATGTACTAGAAAATGTGCAGTAAAATCCAACTGGACAAAGTGGCTAGTAGTGACAGTGAATATCAGTCTTATACAATTAAAATCTACCTGCATTTTGCTAGTGCTAATGTCAAGCCCTACCCATTAGCCCAACTCTAACGGTGCTAGGTTCAAAAAGGTATCACTGAAGGAGGAGAGAAGGACGTGGCTGGTGCAATGCAGATCTCACAGGGACAAGCAGGTAACAAGTGATTCCCAACAAAGTCATTAGTGCTCCCCTGCTACGTGAACACCTGCTAGCTCTCTAAATGCTAATAAATCACTGAACAACATGACGGTGCAGATAGCTGATGTTTACTGCAGGTTTAGTGTTGGGTGGATGCTAGATGCAGTGCTGGGCTGATGGCTGAGGATATTGTATGTAAGTGGGTCAGAGCCAGTCCGCCGGGGGATAAACTCTCAGAGATGAACACTAATCCAGGATTGAAGCTGGATTCTATAACTCAATTAAACATCTCCGTCTCCCTGTCTACACGCATCCATGGGGATTTTATACAGTGGGGTAAAAAATGGAGATGTGGTCTATCTAGTGGTAATTTGGTACTTAAAAAAATATATAATTATTTGGTAGAATCGAATGTGTTCCCTATGTCAACATGCAGAGAATTTGGTGTTTATGGTTCAAACGCTGCAATTACCTGGCCTATCAACATGAAACAAAAACTAGCATAAGAAGTCATCTGTCAGTGGGAATTGTGTAGTCAATATTTGTAGTATTTAGAAAGTTTTATAAAAAAAATAAGAAATTGTTTTAAAAAATATATAAAATACGATTGTCTGCCTGGCCCTGTTCTATGATGTAAAGTTGGAAATCTGTAGTAATCCTGGCCTCTACAGCAACATCAAATCAGAATTTGTGGTCTACCACTTTGACCAATAGTTGTTGAGTCTTTCCCTTGACCAATAACAGCAACATCAAATCGAAATTTGTTTATGTTACCGTAGAGTCCAGAGAATGGAATAAAGTAAAATAGTAGGGTACTTTCTGTTTGGACATTTCTTTTATAAATAGTGTCTAACCTTCACAATATTTTAGACCTATGCTTCTATCTGACTTTTGACACTCTGCAACACAAACCTAACTACACACAAACTTACTCCAATCCATACCTCTTCACTTTACAAAAATTCATCTGGACTGCAGCATGTTCTGTTAGACCTCTATCAGAGAATAAACGACGGTCCACTGCTACCATTACTCAGAGTTATGCAATAGGAGCCATAAGTGTCATCCGGTGAGACCATTCCTGATCCGGCAACATGTGTTTCCAATAAACTGCGTCGGTGAGTGATGGGGGAGAGGGAGTAGATGTCCAAGTCAGCACAAATACACACACACTCCTGCACACGTGTCCGCACTAAACCACAATGACACAGAAATACAGACAAGTGCTGAAGCCTGAAATTGCCTTTCCTTCCTGCCGCTGATTGCGTTTAAGGCCCATGAAACAAGGCCCACGACATAGTATTAAAGCTACAACAGTGTGTACCTAGTCTCATTCATTTGCACTGGTCACACAAGCTTTAAAAAGAGATGTGAGTATGTGAGTCAGCTTCAATTCATGCATGGAGGTATACAGATTTAAACTGCAAACTCATTCTGTGTCGATAATATGTTTTTCGAGAGAGGCAAGAAAGAGACCAGTTGTGGGAAATCAGCTTTGCAGTTAGTGAGATGACAAAATAAGTTGTTCTGGGGTGAATGAAGCTTCTTAAAATTTACCCCTTGCATTTCTTAATGAAAACCCAGCCTTATATGTAATAGAAACTCTCTGTCAATGTCCCTAAGTCTTCGGTCAAATCATGTGTCTAGTAAACGGATCTCTTTAGTTTAGGCTTTTATAAAATGTTGAGAAATAAAACAAATGATCTGAAGATCTGTTTGTGCTATTGGAATATGTAGGTACCATTATGATTATTTTTATTTTCATTATGAGTATTTTATTGTTACATTTGTTCTGTGCAGTTGAACAATGGCATTGTCCAAAACGGTATGGGGAGGTTCTGCAAAGAAAAATGCATCAAACCATTAAAAAAGTTGCACTATTTCCTGTGTTTTAAGTCACAAAGACTCAAACTAGTTAACTACTTAAACTAGTTGACTGGACAAGGTTTTTGTTTATAAAAAAAACCTTGACTAGTTAAGTTGGTTAAACTAATTGACTGTTTAATGGGAACTGTACTTAATAGCCTATGTAAACTTGCAAAGAAGAAATTGCACCTGAAATGATGTTATTTTCTTTTTTCGATGGCATACACAAATCAATACTTGGAATCCAGAGTCATGCAACTTTCTGTTCTGCCCAGAGAGGATGAGGTGAATGGAAAAATGGGTGTGAATTTAAGCTCTCATGTGTATGTAAAGTGTATAAAGGCTCTGGTGTTTTCACAGACAGTGGTCAGAGGTCAGGGGCGGGTGTGGAGCGGCCCGGCTGAAGCTGCCATCTTGAGCGGACATTCATCAGGAAGTAGACGGACGGAAGATTGATGTCAGGTGATCTGGGTCAAGGACAAACTCTCGACGCCTCTGGTATCTTATATAGGAGAACATAATAACAAATACATAAAAGAGGTTAGGCCACAGCATCTCAGCAGGAAAAACCTGTTAGATTTTATGGTGGTGTTTCATCATCCAAGCCAAAAGTTCAAATCGATACATGGTGTAGGTGGGAAAGGCATTTTTGGCACTTTAGTTCTGACTTAAGAAATAAAATACACCCATTGCTGCCATGTTGTTATCTGCCTCTAAAGATTGCAGTCACACTGACATCACTCCTGTCTCTTCTTAAAATCCAGAAAAAATGTGCAAAAGGTCAAAATGAGCTATGAATTATTAGCTCAATTTGACACTAACAAATGTTACATTAACTACCCCAGCTTCTTCATCATTGCCCACAGTGTGCCCCTGCAGTTGGTACCATTTTGAAATCAGTCTATTTAAAAATTAAGAGACAGAATCATTAATATTTAGGTAACCACCTTTTAAAAATGCTCTTCTCTTCCAGCAGTGCTCAGTTTGTAAGAATTGGAAAGTTGAAGCAGGAAGTGGTGAAAACGTTGAGTACTCTTTCCCCACAATACACATATGAAAAGTTGTTTGGTATCATTTGTGTTAGGGCATAAAATTTCATAGGCTATTTTGAAAGATTCTTAGTAGCCTATAGCATACATCTGAATTTTATTTTAAAAAAAACATAAGCATGACTTAAAAGACACCTCAAAGATCGAAACTGTAGGCCATCTGTTAGTTATAGTCTGTATTCTAGTTAAGTAGAGTGTTAAGGTCTGTGTCTGAAGGCGACTGCAATGTTCCTAAAAGAAAATCTGCCTTCTCTCAATCAGCCTTCTCCTATAAAGCCATCAAGGAATGGACAGTGTTGGGGAGTAACGAAATACATGTACCGCCGTTACGTATTTAGAATACTTTTTATGAGTAACTGTATTTCGTTACAGTTAAAGCTTCACTTGAGGGTTTTTAGATTAGAGTTACTTTTCTAAAATCACTGGATTACATCGCGGTACTTGTTCCCGCAAATTGGGCTTCATATTTCACAACAAAGTTGTGAAAATTAAATAACTGGACACGGGATAAATTTAATGTCTCTGTCAGCGCTGAGGCGGCAGTGCACGCAGCTACTGCATGACACGGCACGCACGAGCAGGGGAGGAGAAGGAGGAGGAGAGGGAGAGAGGAGGAGGAGAGGGAGAGGAGGAGGAGGAGGAAGACAATACAAGGTAGAGGACACACGGGCTCTTTCTTGTTTGCTGCTTTCTAGCGTTCAGTAAACATAGCATGTTTGTAGCAGTGAGCTAAAAGCTAAAAGGCTAATAAGCTTTAGGCTAGTCTTACCGGAGTTTTACGAAGTCCATCCCAGGTCTCTCCTCTGATTTGTGTCTAATAAATAAGTGTCAGGAAACATGTCACTGTGCTGCCCGTGTACATTCAGAACAGAGCTTTTTTCCTCTTCTAATCACTGATAAATTAGGGCTAAACGGAGAGGGAAACAAACCTAAACCAGATTTAGGTCTATGCCACACTATAGCCTTAAAAACACTGTCCCGCAACTCACTGTATTAAAAAAGTATTGAAGTATTTAGTTACAGTTACTCTGATTAAGTAGTGTAACAGAATACAATACAAAATACATTTTTAAAGCATGTATTCTGTATTTATAACCAAATACATTTTAAAAGT
>JAVQKG010196870.1:0-16430 GCA_036025885.1 Hypseleotris bucephala
TACCTTTGTCTTTGGAGGAAGATGGAGAGAACCCACAGTGACAAAGGGAATATATGCAGACTTCCTAGACATTTTGATGTATATATGTCAAATGTGTAGCCTGTAAGTTGTTTCCTGAACTAAAAAAGTAGATCAAAAATGTAAAAAAGAAAAAATGCTAGTGTGTCATAATTATTATTTTACTTTAGTCCCACCGTCTGGCTTCTAACATCAGATCAGACTTTGTGAGGTTACCACTTTGACCAATAGTAGTCGGGTTTTTACTTTAGTCCCTCCTCTGGCTTCTACAGACATCAGACAACCTACTTAGGCCTACATCGTAAAACACGGCCAGATGGGCAGTTATAAGCATTTTTTATTTTGAACTTTTTCTTATTTTAGGAAATGTATGGACTATACCTTCAATCATTTATAATTGCCATCAAAAGATACAGCTTTAATATCTCAAATAGATTACTTTGGTCGATTACAGCAGCAACAGAGTGCAGTAGCAGGCATCGTTAGCCTGAACAAACCATTAACGCCCAATTTATTGCTTTGCTACACAAGAGGCTGCAGTTTACAACAGCCACTAGTACTGTTAGGCACTTTTCACTAACAAAGTAGAGAATACATGTATTTAATTAGAAGTAATTTCAGGACACATTTAACTCCCTTCCTCCACTCTAGGACCTATGTTGCTGGTTTGTTGGTGAGTGGTCATTAGTCTATGTTTACTGTGCAGATAACCCGGGCCAGCTGGCATGTGACGTGTGATGTGGTGCATCATGGCTTACCACTGTGAGACCCCCATGGATGGAGCAAGTGAAGGCCCAGCATTCCACTTCCCGAGGTGGGCCGTCGAGACCGCAGTCAGCCCTTTGGCAGATACAGAGGAGAAGTGGAGCGGGTGCTGGAGGTGGGATTAGCCCAGACGCCCCAGCACAGATGCCAAGAGAAGACTCAGGGTGGAGAAGTCCTGCTGGGAGGGTCCTGGAGCAGAACAGGTGGGAGCTCTGTCAGCAGCTCAGTGGTGCAGCCCGGACACTCTTCCTGTCCTCATTCCTTCTCATTCACACACTCAAGAGGTGTTGGGGCACGGCTTCCATTAGGCATAGAATCTGGTGTTGAAGACTTTAAGGGGCAAACTGTGTCCATCAGTGGAGAAAATATTGATAAAGTAGAGTCTTGTCAACTTGTCAGATCAGAGGTGGAAGTACCAAGTAAAAGTAGCCTACTATTACTAAAGAATGAGTAGTACGTACTCTACCCTCTCTTTTTGATTTCATGTCACACTGCTGTCCTGTCAAATACAGTCAAAGATCTTCTGATGTTAATGAATTTCACAAAATGTAGTAAATTACTTGAGTAACTTATTACTTGTAACATCCCCCCCTTTCACCGGGGAGTACAACTGGCAAATACACTGAAATGGAGAAAAGAGAATGACTTTGGTTGAGTGTGGAGAAATAACAAATTACAGGACAAATGTAATACATCTTAGACTATTTGAGTAAGCCTAATAGAGTCAGTATTTTTACTTCAGTACAGACTGTGAGTACTTCTCCCCCCTCCAGAATCACACACATAAGCACATTTATAGGCTCCAATAGCCCACCAAGAGGGCATTGGAAATACAGTTGTGTCTTCTGCACCTCTCCAAATAAGTTCAAAGTGGTATATTTGTGACCCTGGGAGGGCACACAATGGTGTTGTGTTGACTCAGTTGTTTTACGATAAACTTCGTGGCTGACCTCGCCTCTGCCAAAAGGCCAGCACAACCACTTCCCCATCAGCCTGTGCTTTATCGCCAACCGCCACAAGACAAAGAGGTTTGCTGTGTACCCGGCCACAGCCCGGTTCCCACATGATGGAGTTTATGACAGGGGGGTGCACGCTGGAGCCCAATAGGCCACCTTGACCTGTCCCCTGCTCAGAAGACCTTTCTAAACCTTGTTCCATTGCCCCCAGCCCCCCAGTGCGACCTGGCCACTCTAACAGCCACTGAGTTATTATCATAATTTCTCACAGAGGCGTTGCAGGGGCCTCTACGACGCAGAGGCACCCGTGTTTTACAGAATGTTTAGTGTTTTATTGCCTTTAAGTCACTCATAGGCCAGCCGAGAGGGCCCACAATGATAAGAAAAGCAGTCATGTGAAAAATGAAGGACCTCACCGACCGGACGGAGGTGAAGAAGGGAAATAATAAAATACATGACAAATGTGAAGCCGGGCTGTATTTCATGTTCAAACCTCTGTCTCGCCTTCAAAAACAGCGTACACTAGAAGAACATATGAGAATAATGAATTCAGCTTATTTAAATAGTTTTTAAAAAAGAGCATGAGCTTTTTTCAGCCTGACGGTTTGGACTTAAAAAAAAGCTGCCACCCGGTCCTCTTGCTCGCTTCCTAGGGCCTTTGACAACATGACGGCCGTTAGATGCCCAGGGGCATTCCAAGCTGCCGCCATCGCTGCCATTTCATGTCAGTGCCCACCTGGGGTAAACAAAAGAGGACTAAGAGCAATAGAATATTAACTAAAAAGCAGAGCAGTGACAAACTGAAAACACTTTTCAGCCCGTCAAACTTTAGGTCTTAAAAACATCACTTTCCCCGGATCTTTAGTGAAGTAATCCTCCCTGTAACGTTGCTCACACATCTCCCCTGCAGGGTTTTAGAGGTGGACTGTATCTAATGAAAAATAAAACGCTGTTTAATCTATTGTTTTCAAAGGAAAATCCCCTTTTGATCAAAAAATGATATTGATCTGACTGCCTTAGTTTTGTGGCAAGGATTTCTCCTTTAAACTTGAAATATCATGGAGTCTTTGTGGCAAATCAATACAGCCCCTGCTTTTGAGGGCCTTTTCAAAGCAGTGTTTGAATATGGAACCATTTGCATGCATCAGAATTCACACAGAGCTTGCATCAGTTTTGGTTATAAATTAAAATATAAAGGAAGATGCCTTTATGGCCATGGCTTTTTGAAGTTTAATTACGGTGTTTGGCTGCTTTATGGCACATGATTGATGCAGGGTTGGTCAGGTCGACACAAAGCTCCTGGTGGAATGAACTGGTCTTAATACTCCATAAGGTTTAGCATGTCTGTCCTCACCCGTCACTCTGTGTCTGAGGGGCCCCGGCTATCTCTACATCTCCCATTTTCTTTAATTACACTTTGGCATATTGCTGGTGGGCCATATGGAAGGCAGATATTGAGACCAGATAAGATGTTTAAACTTCTGTCAACACGACGACATATTAGCTAGGGTTGGAAGCATATTATCTCTGCTGTATCCTTTCAATTAGTGCCCAATATCAAAATACATTAAGACAAGCCTGTCGATGAGGAGCAGGAAAAACATTACAGTAATGGACCCTTCATCTGATTTTTATTAAAATTGTATTACATTTCTGCCATTGTTTTCTTGCCACTAGATGAAAAGTTATTTCCAGGGGACCTAATAAAAACCTCACAAAGCTACACATAGTTCTATCTGTAAAAAATAAAATCTTTTGTTTCTTTAAGACGGAGGTTTCCAAACACTGCGCTAGGATCCAGAAGGGCATAAAAGTATTTGGCTGAGCAAAAATTGTTGATCTGTTTAAAAGATAAGAAAATGTTATTAGCAGTCCACAGGACGACATTCAAAGCACAAAGCAAGATGATTCCATTCAAGCAATTTACTTGCAAAAATCTGGAAAAGTAGAATTCTAAGCAATATACTAGCACAAGTAGTATTGCAGTAGTAGCACTGGTAAAAAAAAGAAGAAGACATGATTAAAATAGTCCTCAGAAGGTACAAAACCATGATATACAGTAAATGGGTAAAGGAATTAAAAAAAAGACAATATGATAAAACATTTTAGCCAGAAACAAAAGTCATTTTTTTAGCATTAAAATACTGTATATACAACACAGATCCCATAGAAAAAAAGTTTGAGAACCGCTGCTCTAAAAGTGACAGCATGGTGTCATCATCTGCACATTATGAATGAAATATTGGGAAACAGATGCCTGTATTGAAACTGTCTCGTCTTTTTACATCAGCAATGGACCTATTTTTTAATAGAAAAATGTCTTGGTAAAACAAATGACATCCTAAAGCTGTGTGCCTGCCTTGGTTGATCAGATATCCACATCATCAACACAGCCCCAGACTGTTCACCTCCCAGTGACACTGTGTTCATGTGAGAGCGGCAGCCATAACCGCTATACTGACAGCCTGCTGCCTCTTCCTTTAACACTACACATAGATAGAACAGTTGTTCTGGTGCGATTATGTTCATTGAAGACTCACTCGGAGAGGTCACAGTACAATCAGGATATACTCTCCACTCTGTGTAGAGAATAAAGGAAGAGAAAGAGAAGAGAGATGAAGTGGAGAAAGGTCACTTTGAAAAGCTGGATGCAAACACATGCCAAACAGCATCTCTGGATCGCACTCGGGCACTCTAATCCCTTCTCTGATCCATAGATATTTGGGCCAGTCATTGGAGGCCCTGCTCAACGTGTGATCAGCGGGCCCTAATCTGAGCCCTCAGCCCGGCCACAGTCCACCTCAGACGGCCCGGGCCAGCTGCCAGCCGAGGAGTGGCATGCGCACACTTCACTACAGAGACAGCTAGAGGTTGTCTCTACATGGATGGGCACTTCGCAGCTCGGTGGGGGCTGGAGGAAGGGGCAAAGTAGCAGCTGCTCAGGGCATATGGGCAGAATTCATTAAGTCTGGCTATATAAGCCAATTGTGGAGGCGGTTAAAATGTGTGTTTGCAGGTCTGACAGACAAACAACAGAGATCACTCACTGGACATGAGCTTGGATAATCCACAGTTATTTTGAGCACAGCTATCTAGTTTCATAGCAGTGTCCCGACGTGGTATAGATGAAGTTGATTCAGTGCCTTACAAATGAAAGAAAGAACCTGGATCTATTTGTTAAAGGTGGTGATTAATTGTTGTATGCATAGATTGTGTGTCCTTGAAGACTTTGCTGAGTATCACATCAACTGTCCTGAGACAGCCCTGTGCCTGAGAAATCAACTGAATCACTTTCTGTAAATGTTACAACTGTTTCTGATACAGCTGGTCTGACTTTGAAGAATGTATTAACATTCACACACATGAACCAAAGACAAACAGAGCGACACAGTACACAATGCATTTCATTAAATATATTACGTTCTGTGATAGATTATTCATTTCAGATCAGGAGCAAACATGTTTCATGTCGTGTGTGGACTCTGAGGCCAGTTCCCCGCCTACATTATTACAAACTTCAGAGAAACAGTTGGTTCACTTTAACAAAAACATCAGCTTTAGTGCTTCTGTGTGGACTTACATTGGCTGCTTTTATCCAGTAAAAGTTTAATGTATGCTAATCCTCCAGGTGTCAATAGGAACTCTGTTCAATGCTTTTGAGATAATAGTGAAGAAGGGGTGGCTCCTATCAAAGAGCTGGAAGATAAAGTCAATGGCACGGTCAATAACAATAAGGTTGTGGGCCTTAATGAAGAATGTTAATTTGAACACAATCAACTGGATTTCAGCTTAGCTGATTATCAACCTTGGACTTGTATGTCTGTGTTGATAATGCTGTTGTAGCAAATAGGACATTTCTATCAGTTTGTTGTCCAACAAAGCCACTGCCTTCTGGCTTTGAAATGCTTACAAAGGATGACACTCGTTAAAACCTATCCAAAGTCAGAGTGCACAGAGAATTGCACCAATAGGTTTATTTAGAAATAAATATTACAAACATATTTAAGTACATTTAAATACACATTGTTATAATATAAGTCAAAGCACCTGCTGTATACTTCAGTTTCACTGGGGACATAGAAAGTTTTATGTAGAAGCTCATGCTCATGTTACGGACAGAGCAGCTTGTTCCTCACTCTCTCCTTGATCCCATTCCATCAGCAGCTCTGAGGACACCTCTGTAAACAGATGATCCCAGTCCCAGCTCACATCCTCCTGCAGAGAGGGAAAAGAAGAATTAGAGAGGCAACACTAGACAAGCCATGTCGAGATGGGGGTGGTGTTAATATACACATCATAAATCTTGATTACCTGAGAGACAAGTGGCAT
Source organism: Hypseleotris bucephala (assembly GCA_036025885.1). NCBI lineage: Eukaryota > Metazoa > Chordata > Actinopteri > Gobiiformes > Eleotridae > Hypseleotris > Hypseleotris bucephala. Next base: position 6,069 of record JAVQKG010196870.1, read on the forward strand.
GCTCCCTGGTGCCCCACAAACAGCTGGACAGAGCCTCTGTGGGAGCACACAGGCTATATTTACTAAAAACTCACTCACCTCTTTCACCTCCTGGTCTGGTGCTAAAACCTTGGTGAGGAGCCTCAAGTCAATCTCTCCGTCCTGAAAAGAGGACAGATTTGTTTAGACTGCACAAATAGCATTAAGGTTGAAGATACAACTAAATGTATAACCTTGAGGAGAAGCAGAGAAATGAATGTCAAATACTCAAAAATACTGTAAATGTCCTTGACTTACTAAGGTCTGGAATGCAGAGTAGTACTTTAAGTCGTTGTCCAAGTCTCGGTAGGTCAGAACCCGGTTCACCTGAATACTAACAGGGAACATAAAGACATGATGATTACAAACAGGCTTCAGCAATACCAGTATATTCAAACTTTATCCCCATGTTGTAGTAACAACTTAAAAACTAGGCTTTTTAGAAGTTTAAAGCCCAACAAGACTTCAAGAACAGACCAGAGAGAGAAAGGAGAAGGTTGCCAAGTGGTAAATGCTTTAAATTGAAACCCAGCTGCTTATCTGTGGGTCGGAATTAAGTGGGGGGGGCTCTCAAAGTGGCTGGGGCCTAGCAGTGCATGCCAGTCCTACTTACTGCACATTACACGCTACATTGCCCCCACAATGAGTTCAATGTGGATATTATCTCGCACAGAGAGCAAGCCCGAGCCTAATAACCTCCACCGCTGTCATAGCCTTGCTACATATTCGACACATGTCGGCGTGTCTCTGGCTGCCCTGTAAATCAAAGGGCCCGGTTAGTAAGGACCCTGGTAACAGAGTTGCATAAATCACACCCAACTGTTATTTCTGCATTTTAGCCCCATAAAGCAAGACCCTGCAATGGCACAGTGGAGGACAGGCAGCCATCAAAGTCAAAAGAGCAGGCCACTACACTCATTTGAAGTCCCTGCATTAGACTAAGGTTAACCACAGCAGCAGAACTAAACTGCGAGTATATCAGTACCTTGGTGGAGCGGCAATTTGCATAGTGAGATCTTCTTCCTGCACCTCATCAAGGTCTGGAATAACTGGGATATCTGAAAGACAAATAAAACAATTCAGCGATTTTTTAAATATGATGAATTTGTTAATAATGGATGCTTTTCTAAAATTACAGTAAGTCCCAGGTGTATGGTTGGTGGAGCATGTTTGTGTAACCATGTGTCCCTCCTTTCCTCTCACTACATTCTCATAAGAGCTGCCCTGTCAGAACAGCCATGCGGCCATGAATATTCAGGAGGCAAGGCGGCTGCTCTCCCCGCTGTGAGAGAGGCGCTGGCCAGGGGCTCCCCAGAAAGCACCCCCTGCTACCTTAGCATTTGGGCCCTGTCAGCGCGGCCCACCCCCAGGACCCGCAGTGGCCGGAAGGCCGACCTCCATGTCCACTCTGCCACTCCAACTGGGGCCGCGTCCAGCCATGTGCAAAAGTATTTGCTTACGGGCCCATCTGTGTGGGGTCGGAAGTCACGGTGCGGCCTGGCAGGGGCTGTGGTGCCAGGAGCTGCCAACCACTGCTCAAACAGTGGGAATCCACTTTAATTGGCAAAACGCAACAGGACAGAGGATGTCTCCACTCCCAAGAAGGACAAGGCAAACTTTCAGCATTTTCAGATTGACATTTGTTACAGAGAGCAAATTAGAAGACTGGAATTAGCATAAGAGTAATGAAGTGCCAACAGACTATGCTAAATGAAATACACACATACAACATGAAAATCACAATCAAATCAAACAAAAACACACACACAATACTAGGAGAAATGTTGTGAAAAATACTATGGTAAAATAACATAGGATTGTTGACTTTGTGAACAGCTGTTTTTTTTTTAACTTGGGGGAGCAGACGGCACATCTTCATTAGCTCTACAACGAATTGTCATAGCAAGAGTGAGGAAATAGATAGTGTGAGAAAAGGAGCAGGCTGAACTGCATGAAGAGGCTTGTCAGTAATCTCTGACCACAGTACTGTGGCCTCAGGGGAAAGTCAATAAAAGAGGTAAATAGAGGTGAGCAGATGGGAGTCTGCATCTGATGTGAGGAAATATCTGAGCATCTCTTTCATCAAAATAACTCCAGAAAATAAAGTGCATAAGAAGAGCATCAACCATCAACATTTTTCTTTTACTTGCCACAGGTTGAAAAATTATTTAGAGGGCAACTTGGTGCAGACAACCCATCTACTATTTGGTAGATAACAAAACCTCAGTCCCTCATAACTTATTTCTTTCTCTATTTTAATTAAACCAAATTAAAAATGCCATGCTCGTTTAGCCACTGACAAGATTCATCTGTGTTTCTGATATCCAAATAAACGCAGGCGCGCGTATTTCATATTCATGAGGCCTTGGTGACACTTTGTCCTCTCATTTACAAAGCACAGCGTTCAGCAGAATCTGTCCCCCCTGGACCCCCAATCAAATTTAATGGTCTTAGTGCAATGACATCAAAAAGCCTTGCCATCCAGCTCTTTGCAAATAGCTTACCGGGTTATCTATCAGTCCACAAAAAGTCCACACTCAGACCTCCCAGTAATGTACGATTAGCACTAGTTCAATCTAAAACTATCAGGCATGTGCGGTCTATATGCAAAGTGTATTATTAGGCGAAACAACACTTTTAAATAAGCTCAAACTCAAACCTATTAGTGTGGGTCAGGGAGGGCAAAAAAGCTGCTGTAAACAAGCTGCGTTTTCTTTTTATGCAAAGGCCAAGTCTATCAGGAGAGCTGCCTCCTGTCAGGGTGCTGCCTCCTGTCAGGGTGCTGTACTGTATTACCAACACTGACTTCCTTCTCTTGGCTGAGCGCGTATCAAGGTGGCTTTTGTCTGGCATGAGCGGCCCACATGTATACTTATTACACGGTCAAGTTAAGCTCTCTCACTGGAGCATGCAAATATCAAAAGAGAATGGTTTGCAGTGAGTGTATAGTCCAGCCAGTCTGCCAGTCGGTCAGCAACTTAGAGAACAAGACGTCTCTCCGCATTCTCATCTGCACAGGGGTTTAGTCAGATGATTAAACAGATAATGTATTTATAATATTATACAGCAGTATTCAGTACTCTACTCAATGTCTAATGGTAAGCCTGAACCTAGCTTGTGATACTGATGCTATTTGAAGTGACCAGTAGGAGACTATAGGGGTCTCTGATGGGGAGATTGTAGTAGGGGACCGGGAATGCCTTCCCACTCTAGTCTGCTTCTTGTTGCCAGTGGACATAAGGGATAAGGGTAGGGGACACAATCAAGATGGCAGGCCTATCTCACTAACCCTCAGCACTGTAATTTCCACTGCCCCTGCCTCTGGCTCTGTATTAAGAGCTCTCCCTCAATCGAGTAATGATCTTTCCAGGGGCATTAACTGCAAAAGAACCAAGTGTCTGACCATTTTAGCTAATACAGACATGGCCCATGTAATGTGTGTTTTACATGTTTCTCTGTGTGACATGTTTCTCTGTGTGACAAAGTTGGTTATTAAATTGACTTAAATTACAAAATGGGATATGTTTTGGGAGAAGAAAAGTTCCTATATTTTATCACATTTGTTTGCTTGTTTTCTTCAAATGCAACTAAAAAAAGATTAAAATATGTAACATCTTTTTCAACATCTCTTTTAAACTTTGTGCTTGATCTCACTGGTTCTTTAATCTTTGATGGCATTTAGTGTGTATTTGTAAACAATTTTATTCTCTGATGATTTTTGAAAATATTTTGGATTTATGAAATATTCTGGATGAAATTTAGCTTATCTTTTTACATTAGTTGTGAAGTTTTTCTTGCACTTCTGGGATCTTGTGACTTGGCTTCGCTGCCTTGTTTGAACTCAATCTGTAGCAGCGCTGCCATGACACTGGCTATTTGTTGTGGCACTAACTGTCAATTCATATTTATTCACTTCAATGATCTTCCCATTAATTAGGGTCTAACTTGATAAATAAAAGTATATTAAGAGGCTCTGTGGGCAGTGCTGACATAGTGTTACATGGCTAACTCCTGATCTCCCTGTTTATCTGCTCCACTTCCAATGGATAAAGGCACTGGGGAGACTCTTTTTGCCCGTGAGGAAAGAGAGTGGTGGACTGTGAGGGTGCCCCTACCTCCTTCATCATCCGATCCCTCAGGAGTTTGTGGTCGCAATCGGCGGCTGTAGAAAGAGGAAGTGTAAATGTATAAATTATTTAATGCTTTTCAATAATGAGGTCATCGCCGTTTCCTTAGATGATTGGCCTTTTTATTCTTTTATTTCTTTTAATGGGAAGCTAATGGGAGTTTTTCTATCTATGGTATAAAAGACACACAACACAGATCTTCATAGCCATGCATGTCATTATTGACCTGCCTGCCTGCATGTCTGAGTGTATATTCTTGTGATGACAGCAAATAAAAGCACAGGATGGAAACAACTACAGTATCTTGACTCCAAACAGGACCCAAGGTAATGAATAATCTGTTTCTGTGTTTTCTAAGTGGTTTTCATAAGTGATTGTGTGTTCTTGAGGGCAAGGACAATCTGAACTTTATTTAACCAAGCAATAATTAACTGAACAAAATATATACAGTATATTGTGCAATGCAGGTGAAGTGTAACTTACTCCTCCATGTCTTCAGCTGCGGGTCTTCGTGAAGATCTGTAAAAAGAAAGAAAGTATATCAAGATAAAGTTTGCATCTGCTCATATACGTTTTTGTGAAAGACTATTCCGTAATATATCTACCTGTAATAAAGAACTGCTCTAGCAGTGACTATTCTGGTGGAGGGGTGCCCCCTACTGTTGTTATGTTGCATTTCAGTTTAATAACTTAGTCCGTGTAAAATAAGCATAATTGATTTCACAACATATAATGAGTGATGAAAAACTACACTCTTGAAGAGGAAAATGTCATAAATCGGTCCTTGTGGTGTGTTAGGTGGATCAGAATAATTTTAAAAAGTTAGTTTACTTAGTTGCTTTTGAACTTATTCTCTATTCTTATTCTGTTTTCATAGTCATAATCATAATCTTAATGTCTAACTAATACCACATTCTTAATTTAACAATACAAAGGCATACACGGAAGAAAGCAGAATCAGATGAATGAATGAAAAGAAAGGAGTAACTTTGCCAAATTTATTGTTTTCCCCAGAAGCCAGAAGCTAAGGGGTAGTCTACCTGGCTGCCCTTGGCCAGTGTCCTGTCTGGGCTGGAGGGGATTGTGGGTGGCGACACTTAAAGACACATTACAGGCCCCTTGATTAAGACTCATGTAAGGCAAAGTGATAGACATGGTAAAACTGTCTCGAAAAAGTTGTTAGGGATAAAATATATTGTGACAAACCGGCTTCAAAGGTTCATCAATAAACTGACAGATCATTTAGTGTCAATTAGAAGTGATAGATCGACAAATCCCGGGATTTCTGTGCTGGGATTAGTGGGAGGAGGGCGGCGGTGATTGAGCATGAGGGGTGACATTGAAGGCACGGGTCCTTGCCCGTTCCAGGGGGGACCATTACTTACTTTGTTTCACAAGGGATCAATGGACGTGCAGACGCTTTTTCTTTAGGCCACCTGTATTTCTATCGCTTTGGGACAGTGAATTAAAGAGGGTTACACCAAAGCATGCAAGCATCGCACTGGTAAGTCTCCGTGGGAAAGATCTATTGAGTTTGCAGTTCTGGCTTCTTGCACTGTAAAGTATACAAATAAGCCAGATCGATTCAATGTGTTCACTCCAATGTGTCTCTAATATTAAAGCATGCATGAAGTAGGGTGATTTTGAGGAACAAATTATGTCGAATATTTAAAATGCAGTTGACACGCTATGACCAACGCGCTCCATCTGTTCCAAATATTTGGTGAAGTGCCCATGTTACGCTCTCTGTGTAAAGAGCAGGCCGCAGTGGTAAGGGGTTGATTAAGTGGCTTGAACCGGCGTGATAAAGTGGCTAGCTGACTAACAGTGCCCTCCTGTGGCTGATGCATTAACCATGTCAATTACCGCAGGGCTCACAGATGAAGACGAATGGAGAGTTGCGAGCTCAGACAGACTCCCTCTAACCTTGTTGATTCACGGTCCAAGTTGCCAAATATGCACTGATAAATAAGCTCATTCAACAGCATGAGGGTTCATTAATAACACCAAAACTGCTTTTTTGGGGCGTAGACAGAAAGAAAAAGACAAAGACTTGTACTTGGCAGATCCAGAACCGGAGCTTTCCTCGGCCCAGCCTCCCTGTCTGCGAGTGGGTTTCGGTGGAGGTACCTAGAATTAGGGAATGACATGACAAGTATGCAAGTTATTTAAAATGTGTGCATATGGGTTGTAAATCCTAATTGGAAAAACACAACACAAAAGAAAGTTCAGGTCCACTTTTCTTTAAATTATTGGACCTGTGCAGTACATTAATCCTAATTCAACTCAAAAATAAACACACTTTATCAAGGAGGATTGTGAAAAACTGTCATCACAATTATTTTTATGTGGCGCCAGAAGGGGGCCCTCTTGTCTAGGATAACAAAAATCATGACCCCATCAAGCAAAGGGAAAACTTCAAAGTAAAGTCAAGTTTGAAGTACATTTCATTTTTCTATGAAGAGATGCCATACAAAGCTACCCAAGGTTATGTTTAGTTAGGTTTCCAGTTTTGCCCATTTCCAGGAACAGGAACATATGGAGTACAGTGTGGGAACTGCTAAAGTGCATAAGTCTGCCCCAAAAATAGATTCACGAGAGGAAAAAAATGACCTTCCCATTCCTTCATTCTGAAAATAGATAACTCAGAAAGCATTTTGATCCTGTGACCACCACTTGAATGAATGAATTCCTCAGAGCGAGTGAGGGTGGGCAGCAGACAAATGAATTTAAAAAAAAGCCCCTACATTTCTCATTACTGAATTGGGTCTGTGGAAGGACAAAGCGCTTGTAAAAATTTGGTTCGTTTATGATGAAATAATTGCTCCAGGCCCGCTCCTTCACCAAAGCCATTTATAAATGTCACCGTTAATGGGGAGCATGAGGAGGGGGAGCGAAGTCTACACTACTATATCCTACCATTAATCTGGACAAACTGAGACAAAAGAAAAAAAAAACTCAAAACAACTCTCATTAAGAAAAATAATCACTATTAAGATATTTCAGGCAACAAATTCAGGCTCTTGTTTTCTAACCAGTCACAATATTAGGTACACCTCTTCTAATGATTAGAAATTAATATCTTGTCAAGAAATTACATACACGCTACACTTAATTTGTTTATTAGATATTTTCATTTAGAAAAGTTGTATTTGATAATCCAGCCACAGAACATCACAAGCCAGGGTTAATAACCAGCGATATTATGGAATCACGTTTGTCCATGGCCGCAGATCTTACGTGTGAATGCGCTAACTCAAATCATAATTTTGTCTGGGAAGGGTCTGTTTCTTCCCATATTTGTCATAGTTGGGGCAGAGCCTCATAATTGCCTGTTAACACTATAAAAGCCCTTAGAAATCACAGAATCTCCAATCAAGAAGGCCATCAGTGTTATAGCAATTAACGCAGACGCAGTGTGGGTCTAGTTTTAGATTGGATCTGTTGAAATCGTTCTGTAAATCACTGCATCCTAAAAGGCAGATGAGAGAAAAAAAAAGAAAGATAAACATGGCATGGTGTTTTTTTGTAATGTCATAAATGCCTCCCGTGACAGTTATGTCCTGAGGATGAAAACATATCTACCCTTTCAGTCCAAATAATGGACCAAATATACATTTCTGAATATTAGGAGGCCAATGGCTGTTAACGCAATCAGCTCTCGTAGTTTTCTAATTTGGGATTGTGGGATGGTCTCTGGGGAAAGACTTGTGGTGGTCAAACCGTAGGAGCCCATTATGGCAAGTGAGTCTTTATTTAAAAGGATGTCAGGAATGTGACCAATCAGTTGGGTATTTTAGGAAGATGAGGCCAGCCTTGATAAACGGATACAGTAAATAAACCCAGCAGTCACAGGACACGATGGAAAAATGTATTGCATGTGCACAGCAGGTCAGAGAGGGCGCGAGAATAATGCATCATACATTAGGGAAGTTGGCCTATTTTGGAAAGATTAGGCTAAAGTAACAGCATTGCTTGGATTTTTGGCTTTGGGAATGTTGTCTGTTTTATAGTTGGGCTAATTTTGAAGGAATGGTTGATGTCATAAATACAAACATAACTAAGGATGTTGTTTAATGGAGTTTTGTATTACATTCATATTGATGATATGCACTGTTTATTTGAACAATAATTATACTTAGAATGTAAAAGCCTCAATGCTGAAAACATATAAATATACAAATAAAAGAATATATCAAAATAATATAGAGTAACAGGAAGTATAAGAAAGTTAGACTGGCAATGTAAACCAGGGGGACCAAACATTTTTCACTAAGGGCCACATGGTCAAATATACAGTATATTAAGGAGGGCCACTCGCTGAGGTGGCCAATTTTGGTTGAATTTGTTTTCTGGACACATGTTCTGGTAGTTTTTTCACTTAGTATCCCTCTATATTATAACAATACTTAAAAGTAGAATCATATCTTGTTACACATTGAATGCTTTCTTTTACTTGGATTATACTAGCTACCAGCTTTGAGTCTGGTCACTCACTTGCATCAATTGATTTCTTGTGCAGGATGAACAACGCAGAGTAATACAAATCAGAAAAACAGCAAGACAGTCCATATTGTGCAGAAGTAAACAAATAAAGATGCTAATAGGCAAGTGCAACAGAGCAACGGAGCGTTAAAATCAAAATGTAACAGCAGTAAATTACCTGTGTCTTTTTGCCACATAAACTTTCAGCGTAATGAAACAACTCTCGCTACTCCTGTGCGGGATCTTGATTGTTTTAGAGACGCAGCGCACAAAGCAAGCGTCAGTGCAGATCAACCAATCAGGCCAAAGAATATACAGTACAGAAAACTCATGTCAGGCATGCCAGGCTAGGATTATTCAGTCACATTGAGTAAAACCATAATTTGAGCCAATTGAGAGGTAAGCCTGAGGACCACAAAAAATGCTATGTTGGTCGCATGTGGCCCCCAGGCCATTATTTGTAACGCCCTGATATAAACTAAATATAACTTTAGCACCATCTTATCATAAAAGATAGAATACCACAGATAAATGAAAACACATAAGCAAATTCAGACCCACAAGATCTATAATATGAGATTCTGAGAATAATGTCACGTGATATAAAGTTATGGAGCAAGCAGTAAAACCAAGCAAAGTCACCACTCTTTGTGCTTCCTACCTCATCTTCATCCTTTATTTCATGTGAGTTTGGGAGTGAACAAATAACAACTATAAATAACTGATGAAGCGTATCTACTTTTTAAAAGCAAATTGTCAGTATTTTAGATTATACCTCTCCAAGTGCAGAAGTTGAAGATTTTCTTCCATGACGACTGTCCTCAAATGAAGATTGGTCTGTTCCAAGACGAGCCCTTCGTCCAGATTTTGGAACCTTATAAAACACGTTACAAATCCTAAGTTTAATTAACGACATTAGCAGAGAATAACTATGAAATATCTTATTTGTAGAAAAATATTCCAATGCAACCATGTAGTCACGCTAATTAACACACAATCATTAACTTGATCATCATGACCATGCATAGAGCCCACAGTTTTTAGTAGATAACAACTGCATTTAGAGTTGCTCACCTGCAAACTCTAAATTAAATAATCCATATTTTTGGTATTGCAGCAGCTAAACGTGGCAGCTAATTTACATATTTATTACTATACAGTAGTAATTTTGTTGCACTGTAATATAAACATAGCGAATAGAACTGTCGTTATTGCTATGATGTTCTAGCTCGCGCAAACCAGCGTTTGCACGCTTTAGTGCTTTTTTCATTCAGCTCCTAAAATAACGCACATGACTGTTACTTCTACTTCTCTAAAGTTTGCGTTACTAAAAAGTTACTCACATTTTTCACAGCCGTCGATTCTCCTAACTGAAAACCGTCGTCCATTTCTCTTCGCACTGTTAATGCTAAGCTATGCTAACGTCTTCCTGGGTCTTGTGCCATAGCAACGCTCTCCATGGCAACGCCAATCAGGAAGCGAGGGACGTAAAGTTCGAGTCCTACGTTCAAATGTTTCCCTTCTTCATGAATGAATTTGATCTCTACTCTCCATTAAAAAGATAAAATAAAAAGGAAGACAGCTAGATAAATCTCACACCAGATCTCTAATAACTTTTTTTTAGTTTCTCACTGTATGATTTTGCTCTTGTAAAGTATTTATTTAGCTATTTTTAGGATTATTTTTGTTTTATTTATTATGACATCATCCCATAGAGTATATAAATAAGACA
>JAVQKG010196898.1:0-13676 GCA_036025885.1 Hypseleotris bucephala
TCTTAGCACCATATGTCATCCACAGCAGCTTGTATGTACATATAAAGGCCTTGTGTTTGAGTAGATTAAGTCCCAGGTACGTGCTCCCTCTTATGTCAGAATCAAAGTGTAATTACAAAAGCCAGCTCCTCAGTGGTTACCTTGATTAAATCGTCTGGTGGAGAACAACAAATACTTTTGTGCTCTGCATCGAATTAGATGGAGACCCATTTATATTCACTAAAGCTGGTTTATGCAGTAAACATTACCAAGAAGTCACTGCAAAACATCAGACAACCAACAACATTAAAACTATTTCAGAGACAGAGCAAAAACTTTCACTGTGACAATATCCCAAGATCTCATAAGCTTGTTGTATGTCAGCTATATATACAGTAAAAGAAATGCCCACATATCAAGTGTGCTGAAGTTAGGACAATATCAAGTAATCGTAATGCCCCACACCTAAAATCTTAAGAAAATGACACAAATATTTACATGCTTGTGAGCTTATCCATCACATTGCATAAAGTCAATGGATTATAGAGTTACATACTATAGACATATATTTGAAAAAACTGCTGTATTTCTAACTAAGTGTATGGGGAATGGTTTGAAAAAATCCAGCGAGTGGCAGCTTTGTGGACAAAACTTTGTGGATGATGCCAGAGTTCAGAGACCGTTAGAGATAAGGCAATTTCTTGAAATGACAAAAAATTAAGCAGCAGTAGAAGACCACACCAGATGCCACATTATTAAATACAAGGTCTGCCAAATAAAGTAGCCATGTCTAAATGCATTGGAAAAAAATCTAACGCGACCAGTAAACTACTTTCTTTGTCCGCTGCAGCACTTCAAATAGCATGTTGACGTCTTTAATTGCTGCTATTGTGTAAATTCAAGGCCAGTGCTGAAAGGATTGAGAGGACAGTCTGATAGATAAAAAGGGCTGTTTCTTTTATCCATTGTACGCTGGATGCACTTACAGCACAGTTGTCATGTTAACCTAATAACTAGTCATTTTAAAGTCAAGGTGAAAGTAGGCGCCACTTGTTTGTTCAGCGGGCCGTTTGAAGCCGCTCAGATGCAGATGGTGAGGGGCCGAGGCGCCACATAAAACACAAGGTGTAAAAAAGCAGGCTCATTTAAATGCACAGGATTTGTGGTTTGTTAAATACATGAAGCACTTACTCTGGCAGGCTCATTAGAACTGAGTTGTTTTCTGGGGCTACTGTTCCTTCATCAAAATGACTAATATGGCCTCTTTAACATGTCAAATGGATTCAATTTGATCTGCTTAAAGTTTTGTAATTTTTTGGTTACAGTTGCGAGAGAAGGCTCTTAAATCAACTAAATTTGTTGTTTATTCAACAGTACTGTATAAACGCTTACTCTGATAAAATTGCTGGAATTTGACCAATAGATGCTCCATTTTTTACAGAACAGAAATAAAAGAAAAATAAATAAAATAATTATGAACTAAATGTACATTCTGTATTGTTCACATTATTTATATAGTCGAAAATTCACATAGTTTGGTATTTGTAGGTACAAGATGAGAAGTTAGTTGATTAAACTTAAACATGAAATAGGAGAAAAGGTGATAGAAAGGGGAATGCAGAGAATGTTTGTAGTTGTTGTTTTGGTCTTTTCTTGATCAAAATGAGTTACTACAACTTTAAGAATGATGTATACAGTAGTAGTGGTCTATTCAGACACAGGTGAAAGAACAGGTAGCACTTTCCTCTTTGCGTGTTCAGTGAAGTAACAATAACCACAAAGTTATAATTAGACTCTATTAGAACAGTATAGGTGTATGCAAGCAGGAGCACATGAATATTAATGTGTTCATTAGAGAAAAGCACAACTTATGTATGATAATGAGCATGTTCATAAACCGTAATATGGCCATTGAAATTTCCCCTCAATAAACAATTAGCTGAGTTCAGGCGTGAGTAAAAGGTGCAGTCAGTGTGTCAGTACGTGTCATTCAAGAAGTGACGTTATCCACAGTCAGTGCTTTATTGAACAAAGGCACTTAAACCCATGAGCCCGTAAGCACTTGCTGGCCAGAATATTAGGACATATTGTACTTAGTGAAGTGCCCACCATGCCCACTTTACTACAGCCAACACTAAAAATGGAAAATAGCAAGGTGAGGTTTCTTCATTTTGTCAATCTAAGTAGAAAAGTAAATATTTTCAGCTCTTCAGAATGTCAGCCCCTCGGCATAATTAAATATGGGTATGTTTTAGATGAGAAGTCAGTATGCAGATAGATCAGAAAAAGGACCCTTTAAATCACCCTGTCATTCTTGGTTTCATCTTTAGCAAATTTGTCTCCATCTTGAATGCATGCCTAAATGCCTGGACTTTCTATAATGTCATTGTTGGCTCAGATATTTACCTTTAGATGCATTAAACAAATGTACCTAATAATGTGGCCGTCAGTTGTAGCCCATATATGACATGCAGTTATAATAGGCCCTTCAGTTCCTCTAAAAGCATTTTCAGAAGTGACAGGAAGAGGACAGTGCAAATAGGCCTTTTTGCCTCTGACCACCATTTGAGCTTCAAACCAGTGACAGCACGTTCTTATATCCACACATATAGACCCGGTGACAAAGAAAATGTATAAAAGTCTATGGTCTATCGCTTCCTGACAGCTTCCCCTTGCTTTTTTTTTGATACTCAAGTGACTGTAAAACTTAATGTCAAGAATGTCAATACGGCACGTGTGATACAGTAGGCCTATTATGCGTGCACTGCTGTAAAAAGCTATTCTTTCTGCATTGTGGCTTTGCTCTAAAACGATAAACATTCAATAATACTCGGTCAATAGTGACATGCGGTCAGGAATGAATGGGACATACAGTAGCCTACAATACAGTGACGTTCTATTGTGCAGTCTCCTGAATAGCAACAGTGCCCCCAGATGGTCAAATTATGAAAAGCAACCCTGGTCCTTTGAGATCATAGACAGAAAGATATGGCACAGGCGCTAAAATAGGAACTTATTCTCTGTCCATTGCATTTATCTTATAGGTCGCAAGCAATTCACACTATTCCTCCGAGTCTGTTTCTTCCTTCTGTACATAATGAAGAGACGTGATGGTGCTTTATCACTTGAACATCCTCATCCGCCAACATTAGCTCAGGTATAATGAGGGTTACTCAAAGGACGGGGGCCCCTAGCTTTTCTCTCTCTCTACCAAAATGATAAAAGACCCAAGGGTGCACTGGTGACACTGCATCGGTCATTAGCTTTGCCTCACTTTGCCCTTTTCATATATTTCTAAATAAGTGCCTTCCTTCCCTAGGCTTAACAGACCACCTAATCTGCCTACTTAGGGCTGCACACGGGGAGGGAGAAGGGACCCAGAGGTAGGTGGGTGAGTGTCAGCCAGGTAAATGTGCTTATCGGGGTGCTGACATGTTTTGCTTCTCTTAGTGGAGAAAGCGCCACAGGCTTAAAGGGAGCTAGATAGAATATATATATAAACCAGGGATTAGGATGTTTATGTGGTGAGGGAAATGTGGAACAGTTGGGGCTAAATCTCTGTCATATTTTTCAACATTTTTTTTCAAGAAGACGCAAGCAGCTCAGTCAGTTTGGAGAACAGCCTGTCACTTTTTGCAGCAGGCGACACAATGATGGGTATATTTACTGGGTTGAATGCTAGTCTATATCCTGTTTAAAGATATAGTATTTGTCAATGTGGTTAAATTTGTTACATTACTTTTAGATGCTTGATTTACAGTCTATTGCCACTGTATCGCTACATTAATTGCAGATGGGAGTAGCAACACAAGCACAATGACTGCAAATGATGTCTATGGTTTATAGAAATTACTTAAAAAGATAAAACATTCAGTGAGAGGTAGTTTTATGGACAAAAATGAAGTAACAAAAGAATGGGGTTGAGATCAGCAGAAGGCCACATTGGGGACACTTTATTAGGTACAAGATCAAGCTCAAAATAAGATCAAAATAATAAAGGGATCTAGCTACATTTGGTGGCAGCTTTCCTACATGCATGGCCTAGTTGTGTTGAGCAATTTGTGTGATAATAAAGTCTCACAAATCCCAGAACAACTACTGCCACGGTAGTCTATTGAAGTTGTAAAAGCCACTGCTGCTCTTTTGGGTATTGACCTTTTCCATTGTTAAAAAATAGATAAAGACACCACAGTATATATATAAAAGGTAACCTTTTGGGTGATCAAAGTGATTAGCTAACTTCATTTAGCTTTGTTTTAGATGGAATAGACCACCAGACTAATACACTCTCTGGCCACTTTATAAGGAAAATCTTGTACCTAATAAATTGGCACACGGTGTCATCTGCAGACCATGATGTAATGAGTGGTTGTCAAAGCTAGTGTTGAATTTCTCTTAATCCAAACTATTGCATTTTCACACACATAGCTGCTACTCATAGATATTAAAAGCTACTTTCACAATGTCTTTACAAACCAGCTTGATGTAATTAGCTCTTTGAGCTCGCTTGCAGGTAGTACATCTACTTAATAAAGAGGCCATTAAGTGTTCAGTGTTGTGTGTTATTCTCTTACAATATACCACGTTTCTCTCTTTCAAGTTGACTTCACTTGTCTCCGATCAATATTTTTACCACTAAAAAGCTCAAATCAATGAAAATAAGAAACATGCCCCGCTGTTGCTCAGAGGGTGCATCCACAAGGGGTTTCCTCTACCTGTGTTGATACCAGAGGGGGCTTATGGCGTAACAAAAGAAAACAAAACACAGCAAAAAAAACATAAACCTGGTGTTCCCTGCAGATCGCCCTGCCAAATTGAAATATCACGGTAAATCATCAACACCTACGAGGAAACTACAGATGAGCTTCAGAATACCTGCAAGCAGAATGGGGTCGTTGTGAAACTCTCTTTTGAGGAAGAAGAGACATAAATAAGTCCCTGCAGGAATAGAGAAATACACAAGCAAGGCCATGTTTATTAAATGCTTCCCTCTCTAGCCCAGCAGCAGTGCACCTTTCTTTTGTTTGATTACACAGGAGTTGCAGTAAATGGGAGTTCTTTTGCATAACGCCAAGGGAAGCTGTTTCATACTTTGTCCTCTGGTGATCGATGATAAGTTTGAGTTTAGTGATTCAGCTGGCCTGGTTTTTAAAGATGCACTACCAACAATTTATATTTATGGTCCTACCAAACAACAGCTCAGCTACATTTCTGCAAATTTTTGTGTGTCATTTATTGGGATGCCATAGCAAATTGTCTGCAATTATTTGACATAGATTTAGATTTAGATTCATCCCTCAATGGCACTGGGTCAAATGCAGAGGACAAATTTCCCTACGGGGACAATAAAGTGTACCTTAACCTTAACTGAACTGGCACAAGGAAAACACAATTGATTATAAGTCCTTGTAGCTGAATACTTTAGCTGGTCTTATTACTGGACCAAATGCCCACCACAACTTAAGCTTGACAATGGTTTGATTTATTTATGCTTTTTTTTGTCTTTGCTTGCCTATTTTGTATTTACAACACACTCGTTTTTGTTTTGATTATTTTCTATTTCTGAGTAGCTAGATGAAAACAATGCTAAATTAGACGCTTTTTCTATTAGCAACCGCTATCAATTCAGTGCTGATATGGTGTCAAGCAATCATTGGATTCATGATAAAAGTCTAGATGACCAATTTAATTTGATATGAAATTTTTAAAACTTTCTCTTCGTCTTTCTCTTGTGGTTCACAAAAGAAAAGAAAATAGTTTATCCCAAAACTGAATTTACAATCATGTTAGAAATACCAGGGAAATAAGAAAAGTATTGGTAGTATATCATTGTCAAAAAGTGACTTTGTGGTGCAATGTTTAGTCGAATGCAGTGAAAACAATCAATACAAACTGAGTAAATGGTGGTTATCTGCCTAAATTGGGCCGCAACATGCCCTAAAGGGAGCAGGAAGTGACAGATACAGTATTTTACCACTGCAATGCACACCATCCTGACATTGTTCATAAATGGACATGGAGTATCTTTGTCAACTAAAGTAAAGTAAATGATTTCAAACTGTCAACTTTGTACAAATATTCCAGGCAGCTTGAAGGAATGTGGTTAGGGAAATTGCTTTCAGAAGTGTGCAATATATTTTTATCAGTTTGAAAAAAATGAAAGGGGGGATTCAGTAGAAACATTGAGTCATGTATTCAAATATTCACTAGATATCTGAAGGTAAGTTCTTCCCACCATTTCATCAGGGGTTGTTGGCTGCTCACATCTTTCTGTCTCTTTGTACTAATCCCAGACTGGCTCAGTGACGTTGAGATCAAGCTAATGCAATCGAAAATACTGTTAATAAAATAAAAAAATAAATCCTTGATCCAGAGCAAACAATTCCTTGATGATGCAACAAAATCCACTAAAGTTATTCTTTTTTAAAGCATTGCCACTATAACCTCATCTAAACATTTGTGCAGTATTTTATGTCACAAAAAAGGCTATACCAAGAACATACAAAGAAAAAAGGCATTTATTTAGCATCGTTCTCACAACATAGATGTGAAAGCATACTCACAATAACAGTAGAAGGTAAAAGGAAATGGAAGGACAAATTACAAAAAAAGGTTTTAGGCAGTGGAGGAGCGATATCCTATTTACCAAAGCATCTCAACAAAATGACAGTTAATAGGTTGGCACCCTTGATGTGGCAGCACTCACACGAAAAAGGTAGCAGGCTTTTTGAACACACTTTAAAAACACTAAAACTGTCTTTCACTATGTTCTGTGTGGGTTGCGTTGGCACATACAAGTCCTTCAACATCTCCAGTTTGACTTTTAGCATGACGTGTCCCGTTTTCTTAGGTATATTGGCAATGTAGTGCATGTTTTTAGAAGCCAAAAAATTATATATAAGGTTTTTTTTTGTGCCATCAGATTGTAGAGGCTGCATGATGGCTCCCTGGATTGTCAGCACCTTTCTCACAGTAATGAATGAGTAGGAGTCCTGACTAGAGCACAGCCAACATGGCTGCTATAGGAGGGTGAAAACAAGGATTCAAACTGCTGCAATGTTTTTTATAAAAGACACATTTCACATTTTCAAATTAGGGCTGCACAATATAATGTATTGTTTCGATGTATCTTTAGCACAAGATTATTTCATGTGATGGACATTTTCTCTTTGTCAAAAACAGATTTAATTCAAGAGGTCTGTGTTCCTAAGTCCTGATTTACTACCTCCGCCCAGGTCCATCTGTAAGCAACTTCACTCAAAAACTGCATAACAAATTTGGATAAAATGTTCAGAGGAGTAAGGAATAACACAAGGAACAATTGATTCGATTTTAGAAGTGATCCGGAACACTGTCTGGATCTTGTGATTTGGATTGGACATTTCCAGGGAAGATCAGAAATTACACAAAACTAGGTGACTGAATTTTGGAAATTAACAAGTTTCCATATGTAGTCCATTGTTTATGCCGTACATCCAGTTAAAAGGGGATCATGACCAGTCCCAAGCTAATAAAAATCTAGAGGCTTGCATTAGAAGAACCTAGCACATATTGGTCATGCAGATCATCAGTATGACCTACTGGATTGTTGAATATGGACAGAGGCTGAAGATTTGCTGTAGCAACATCAGAAAGGAAGGTTTTAGCTATAGCCCTAAATTTGGTCCTTGATTAGAACAAATTTTGTGTTTGTCAATCCTAGCTTTTACATATATTGTGCAGTCCTTTTAAAATCATGGCATTATAAAATATCAAAGCACACTCTCGAGGCTAAATTGCTGCTTAAAATAGAACTGACATTTTACTAAGCACCATATAATATCCAGTCTTTTGTTGTCATTGAAGTTGTCATGTTAAGGCCAAGAAATATTCCTATAACTATAACTATTAACCCTGTTTTGGCAAAGAATGGTCCAATGGCAGTGTATATTTCTGATGTGTAAAGTTAAGTTTCAAGTCAAATGACCACAAATGTTATATAATACAGAGGAATGTTCAGTTGGTGGTTTGAGGTCTGATGTTTTGAATCAATGAGGCGACTGCAATGGACATCAGCAGCAATAGATACTGTTTACAATATTGAAAAGAACAAGGGCTCAAAGTTAGATTAAAAATAAAAGCACTAAGAGATATAAGACGAAGACAGTTCAGGTGTGAATCCAAGTCAAAAGCAGTTTAGTCTCTGAGTTGGACATAGTTGGAGCAGCATTGTTAGGCCCTGGCTATATGTACAATGTTCATTTTATACATATCTTTACCTGTAGGGGAACACAACAAAATGGGCACTTGAGACTTCCATGGTTCTACAATATCACAATGCATTTATTCTTGTTTGTACTAACTGCAATATATTTTGTGATAAGAACTGTAAGAGGCACATGGAAGCTTGTTTCAATTCTTGGGATGGCCAACTACATTCTTTCACCCAGAAATATCAATCAATGAGAACTGATGACTTTAGATTTCCCCTGGTGAATAAATGTGAGAGTGACTTATCTTTTGGACTTTGTGACAGCCTTGAGACAAACTGGCCATTGTCCAAGTTGTATCTCACCCATCGTTGATGGAAAATTATGGTTTTGATATTCCCAATATCAAGCATCACCAGTGAATGTCCTGGGTATAGCGTTTCTTTCTTATATTAAATAACATAATGAATGAACCTGAAATGTATTTTACAATTATGCAATGATAAAAAACAGTCTATGTTTATGTTGCCATGGAAACGTGTATTGTAGTTTACACAAAAAACAAACAAACTTTTGATTTCCACATCCCTCCACTTCTGAAGGCGTTTCAAACAACTCTGTATTTGCATGTAAATGTGATGTCTGAACCCATAGAAAAATATGTGCTTATAAAAATACCCATGTACATGTAGCCATAGCCTTTTAGTGTCAGTAGCAGTTTGACCATTGACTTTACAATGAGCACTGCAGTGGTTACCGCCCAATCAAACAGCAGCTTACATTTGATTGATTGAAAAATGGCATGAAAGTGGTTGAGATCTATAGACAATAAACTATGACCCAGCTATTGTTAAAAAAAATCAAAATGGCGTTGGCGAGCGTGTCCGCCACAGTTGTGTCGTGGTCTGTTTTAGGTCCATTCATTTTAAAGAGCTTAAAGTAAACAGCATCTCTCCTTGAAGCTCTTCTTGTTCTTTTTGTTCTTTCCTTTGCCGTTTTTGTCTTTGTTTTCTGACATTTTCTTGCCTCGGACTTCACGCATTAGGTCAAAAAACACCTTGAGAGTGGAAGGGGAAAAAATAGAAAGAATTATTTGTGTGCGTAATGGCTTTTGAACTGCTATAGAATACATGTTTACTAATGCGCGTGCAACAACAAACTCGCAAATGTCACCAAGAGGATGTGTGGACATTGCTGCGAGGAATATGGAAATTTTTAAAAGATTAAAAAGAGGCTAGCTTGCAGATTTGGAACATAAAAGATACCACTTATAAAGCCGACTTCAAATAGAGTAAGATTGGCTGGTGTAGCAAGATAACACTTCATATATTGACATTAAAGCTGCAATACCTTATTTTTTCCCTGTATTTAATAGCACAGCATAACACAAGTCGAATGAGACTTTGAGGTCCACAGGGACTTTATTATGAGGGTTTTTGTTTTAGAGTGAGGGAGGGAAGGGTTAAACCAATCACACGCTTCCAGAGGACAGGAGCTCTCTGATTGGTAGATAGATTTTAATTATTTATCTATCCAGAATCAAAATCTATCAGGAATATTTTTTGTTTTATGGTAAAATTTGCAGCTTTTTTATTATTATTTATTATTTTTTGGCCTTTTAGGCTTTATTAAACAGGACAGTAGATTGACAGGAAATCAGGGAGAAGAGTGGGGTTTGACATCCGGCAAACTGTTGTGATCCGGATTCAAACTCACAACGCCGGGGCAAGCTATAATGGCTTTGCAACTTTTTCACAGCTATTTCTAGATTTTAGTTCAAATAATTAAAAGCCATCTCCAGCCCGCTGCTTGCTATTCTCATACTGGTTTGTGCAAGACTGTGATAGAAGGAAGGTAAGGAGAGGAGGAGGAAAGGGGAGCCTCTCATTCTCATTCTAGATTTTTGTTTATTTCCCTACAAAAATCAGTTAATGCAGCTTTAAAAAGTGCAGATTTACCTTGTCAACATTAGCTCGAGTTTTGGCGGATGTCTCTACATACTGGACGCCCCATTCTTCAGATTTCCCCCTGGCTTCATCCACGGAGACTTGCCTGCGGTCTTCCAGGTCCGACTTGTTGCCGACCACAAGCAGAGGGATCTTGTCCTCTTCAGCCTTCACTCGCAAAATCTGCTCCCTGCCGACACAAGATACATTATGCATTTTCTAACCTTTAAACTCCTGTCTTTTAACAAATGGGGGGTTTGTTGCAGCTTAAAGTTCACTGAATAAAATATGGTTTGTGTTTTTAAAGGCACTTCACAAACACAGTCAAGAATAATGTTTGGTTTAAGGCATTGTTTTGGGGCGAAGTGACTGTCAAAACACTGCAGCTGCATTGTTCTAATTCAGAGGACACTGTCTGTCGTATTATAATGAATACTGATTATGTATTACACAGTCTGTAAGCTTCAATGCACCTCTATGTAGGTATAAAAACAGTGATGTTTCAGATACATGCTGTGATATGTCGAATAATAATTTGATGAAAATGTCAGTGTCAGAGAAAGTGCTTTTTATGCATGATTGTATTTGTTATGATATTGGGAATTGGGTCAAGGACAAATTTAAATTCTGCACTGAAACTACATCACTTTTTAGACTGAAGAGAGTTGGATATTGTACCATTTTGAGATGCAGGTCAAAGATTCTACCTTCACTTGCTAGAACACAGGCCAGAAGACAGTTAGATATTGCAGCTAAACATGAAGAGCATTTACACCTGAACTATAAGATCTCTGAGTGATTCTACTTATGACCTGTCTTCTTTTTTTAATGTTGTGCTTTTTTTTACATTAACACACATTTGTTCAGTCTGTGATCATACTATTGTTTTCGGTGTTAACTGAAACACTGCATGAAACTCCATAGGATGTACTAAACAACATTTAAAAGCAGACATACTAGCTGAACAGTTAATGAGTGGAAAATGTTTTCAAAATGGCTGACGTCAATATCTCATGATTGAATCTATCCAGATGTGTACCTGAACTCCGCTGTAGCCGTGAAGGACTCGTGCTCTGTGATGGAGAAGACCAGTAGAAAGCCCTCTCCGCTCCTGAAGTAGTTGTCTCTGATGGCAGCGTAGTCCTCCTGACCCGCTGTGTCCAGGATGTCTATCTGAACCTCCTCTCCATCCAGAACCACCTTCTTCCTGTAGCTGTCCGCTTTAGTCGGCTCGTAGTCCTCCACAAACTGAGGGGGAAAGGGTACATTTTAGTCTGAATGACACAAATGACACACAGTAGGTCCTTTCTATGCTTTTTGTTGCTTTTTGTTAAATCATGACTAAGATATGACTAACAACACAGTAACAATTAGAAACAATTCAATTCGTTTGGAATGCTTTTGCATTAGTATAATAATCGATAGCAGTATAAAAGTGCAGTAAATATAAAAGAAGTGAAATCTGTGTCTTCAGATCTGGCCTACTTTTATGCCATCTTAAAGATTGATTTGTAATGGAGTTAGCAGTAATACAATTAATTTGCCTCCTGCATACATTTATAAGAACGTAGAGATAAATAGTTCCCAATATCTTTGTATTTTTCAAGTGGACCCAGGGTGAACAGATTATAATGGACACTGTGATTATGTGGAACAAAATGTGGGACACTGGATTTGAGCTTAACGTACTATGCCATCTACTCTTTAAGAGCCCATAGGTAGACACAGACGGTATTACGTTTTTGGTGAAAAATAATGATTTAATGTAAGCTTATTTTAGAAGAGTTATTGCATCAATAGTGTTGTGTAAAAGAGACTACAAATGACTCAGTGTTGGGGTAAAACAGAGCCTTGTAACAACAACATTGACCTTTAAATGGAATTGTTATAGCCCAGTAGTTTAGTTGTTTGGCCTGATGTAATAGCTTCACTGTTCCTAAAATCACTGTAGAGAAACCCTATTTAGATAACGTGCCATTACATAAAGTTTTAAAATACCGGCTTTAGAAACTACTCACTGGCTACTTAGTTAGGTTGACTTTTTGTCATTTGTTGCAACCATTGATAAGTGAAAAGGATTTTCAAATATATTCACATACATGGTTGAAAATATTAAAATATCCAAGAAGCAAAAATGCCTTGTTGATGGCAAAGACGATAAACTAGACAACATAATTGTGGCCAGTAAATGTTTAAAATTTTACCGTTGTTCTTAACCTATATTGCCATGAATGTTTAAATGTGGTTGTGTGACTGGTATTTGGAACAGTCTCTGTCAATGTCCCCGAGGGCAACTGTGGCTACAGAAGCAGTTTACCACCAGTGTGTGACTGAAGTGAATGATTGATGATATTGTAAATGCTTTGGTTATCTTGAAAAGGTGCCATTGTTGGTATTCTTGCTTTTAACATATCTAAATACACTCACCTCATCGTACATAAACTGCAGTGTCAGCGCCGACTTGCCCACTCCTCCACTGCCCACCATTATCACCTTGTGCAGCGCCAGGGAGCTCTGATTTTTGTTTTTACCGGTTGCCATATTGGATTCTTCTTTGTCACGTTCACACAATCAAATACATAGACGTCTCAGCCTCCTCAGCGGCCCCTCAATCACCTCAACAACCTGCGGACAACCCAAAGTACAACACATTAGCACACATGAAATACACTGGTCGGCTATTGACAAGTGCGGAGACAGATGGCAGTTGTTACTTAGCAGCTTTCACTATAACAGTATCTTGTCTTGCCAAAGGACTGTCTAGGCTTGGCTCCAGCTAATCTCAAATCCCTCTTTCCAATACAGTGCCAAATTGCCTACTCATCATGAAATCCTTGAACTGTATAAAGTTTGCCATCAAAAGGTCACTGGAGATGATCACAAGTTATGCCGCCATTATTCTGGAGTGCAAAGGATGGTTTATGAATGCATTTAGACTGGGCATCATGTGATTAAGCCATTAAAACAAAGGAGAAGTCACTGACTATCTATTTGCACTATGGGCCCCACCCTTGGCCCTTGGAGGAAGCACAAAGTTAACATCTAACTTCCTCCTCACTTTGTACAAACAGGCATTTATTTCTGCATGCATACTTCTATTGTATCTTTGTATGTTGCTTTTTTAAAATAGCCTATTTATTTATCAATATTGTATCATTTTACATTATATGGCATTTGATTTATGGACAGCTAATTTAAAACATTCTTTCTGTGCATATGATTTCACAAAAGTAGCCTTGAATCTTCATTTTTAAACAATGGGACTAACCTGAAAGTGCTTCATCCTCACCTGCAAAGCTTTTATCTGAAATTACTATTCCAAGTTAAGAGGCTCTAGAGTCTAGAACAATAAATAGTTAAGCAAACCAATGACAAAATGTACATAAGATCCCATTTCATTTGACTAGTGTGACTTTTTTTTTTTACAGGTAAATATTATTGATTCCAGTAGGTGGCAGTCAAAACACTTTTAGTTTGGAGAAATACTGTAGTCCAATGCTTTTATTACATCTTACACTTGGACTTACTGCATACTCACGACTATTGTTTTATGATGACTTCT
>JAVQKG010196958.1:0-12151 GCA_036025885.1 Hypseleotris bucephala
ACATACTTTGCCCGATTTGAATCAAACTTGAAACATCACATTAGCCAACGCCTCTGACCGCAACTGACCAATAAGATGGCAGTTACCTCAATAGCGCCACCTACGGACTGAATGAAAAAGGGAATTTTACATATTTGTCTCCCATATTTGTCATGGTTTGGGGGCGGGGCCTCTTAATTACTCGTTAACAATATAAAGCCCCTTAGACATCACAGGTTAAAGTCGCAGTTAGTGCCAAAACATTGTATGGGGGAAATTAGCTGTCCTGGCGTCGGTATGCACTCTCCGAGTGCTTTCTAGTATTACCATTGTGCCGTTAGAGCCACTTTGAACAATATGTGGGTATTCATCCTGGACAGTGAGCAATTAGTTGAAGGGCAAACACAGAGGCATACAAGGGCAAAACATTCATTCTTACAATTACTTACTACTGTTTCTTTTCTGTGAATGTTAATTTCATTCATCCAGTCACTACCGTTTCATTAATTAAAATAGCTTGTCTGAAATTTGTAGTACAGTTATAACTGAAAATACCACAAAAAGAATACATGTTATAAAAACACTTTTGTTGTAGGCGTGATATTTAGGAATGCCAGCATTGCTGGTATTTTTCTTTTTAACATGATTAATTTTGAACAAACTGTCTGCACGTGAAGTTTTCTATGCTGCAACATGCAACTAATACTTACACTATTTTTTATATTTAGGTTCCTTGACATTTTGCTTCGTCAGTCTCTCCATTTCTTCACACTTTGATAAGATTCCCAACTGAAATCCTTTAGAGAAGACTCTATTGCCAGTGTGCAGGGTGTAGAAGGAGAGGCTGGTTGACTTGCTTACACTTTAAATTTCTTGATCCCGGAGGGACTCAATTAGTGGAGTTAAACTTAAGACCAGATTAGGTGAGAGATGGACACACCAATAGACTAAGTCATAACAAATACCCTGTCAAATAGAGGCAGGTGAATCACAACATGTCTGGAAATGTTTTAGTTATTTTCATTTGAAATTTGTAAATCTGTACACACATACAAGACATAAATGACAGAAATGAACTGTGTCTTTCGTAGTGCTTATTGGTGTAACAACATGTTCAAATCTATGTAAACATAAGGATTGCAATGAAAACCCCCATGTGAAAACAAATTATAATTTGACATATGACTTTTCACAGTGTAACATTCACAAAGATACGTTTCCAGGTTTGACCAAAGTCTTTCTGGATTTTGTATTCTCTCTGTGTCTAGGGGCGTCTATTGGGTTTCTCTCATCAACCTAAAATAACCATAACAGAATAAACAAGGAACTAAGATTCTACTTGATTGAACTATGATTCTACTACTGACAGTTTCCCCAGTGACACGGATGGGTCAAACGCAAATACACATTACCATACCGTATACATAAGCTACCAGCAGCAACAAACTGATGAAAATGTTCTAGTATCTGACATAAGCCAGTGTCAAAACTGACCTTAAGTTTTACATTATTAAACTTACAGTTCTAAAATGGGCCATGAAACATAGGCTAACTCTGACAAACCTGTTGCCAGTGTTGTCATATTTTCCTGAAGCTGCCAGTTCTCTCTCTGTTTGATCAGCTGACTGACAAGCCCCACTCATTTTTAATGAAGAGCCAACCACAATGACACAATAACACTATTTGCTGTCATTACGGCTTTAGCATTCTACCCCTTTCTCTGACACTTTACATGACTGGGACATATTCCTGTTTTAAACACATACAGATGATGCAGAGAAGATTTTTTACCCCTACATTCTTGCAGCATTCAAATTCATGCCTGACAATGCGGCACACTTTTTTGCCCCTTTTTATTTTGCAAATCAGTGCAGAGCTCCGACTGCACTCTCACATTCATTTGCATGCAATCAAATTCTTCAAACATATCTTTTTACTGATAGGGAGAAGGCATTTTGATGTGAACTAGGGAACAAACTAAAGTAAAAGAAAGCACCATCAGACTGAATGCATAAAATTCAGAAAGGAATAGATTCAAAAACATATATTTTTCTACCCCGCTTTTGCAAAAAATATGCATAAACTAGTGAGTAATTTGGTCAAAGCCTGTATGAATTTATTCAAGATTTCTGGTAAATAGTACCTGCCTTTTTGACCGATGTAGGACTAGCAGTTGAAGACAAGACAATACACAACAGACAATAATAATTAACAAAACATATTAAACTATATTTTAAAAAATCTTAATAATAAAATAGATGATTCACAACAACCATGGGTTGTCAAAGGGGTAAAGAATATGTTTGACTTAGAAGGAAATATTGTTTTCACATCTATTTCCTGGGCCCAATGACTATCTTGCTGTCTTCTTGTTTAAAACTGTCTTAGGCCCATAGTTGATAGGCTTTCAGCATCTAGTTACCCATAAGTGTAACTAGATCTACATACAGTCTTACAAAGGAAACTCCTGGCACCTCACAAACTCCTTAAAGAAGATGACATTGCAATGTGCTTTATATTTAATCATGCAAATTTACAAATCATTTTACAACAAATTATCATAACAAAACCAAATAGAAAGTCTGTGGAGGTAAATCATGATGTTTTCGAAAATGACCGTGTACCTTTGTGACGTGCGTTTGATCTGACCGTGTACCTTTATGACGTGCGTTTGATCTGACTGTGTACCTTTGTGACGTGCGTTTGTTCTGACTGTGTACCTTTATGACGTGCGTTTGATCTGACTGTGTTTTAAAAGGCCATGAAGAAGAGAGTAAATACAGTGTACAGTTCAGCAAGAGCTACATTCAAGACCTTAAGCACATGCTGTTATCTCACCATATTATTATTTTTACAGTGCACATGAGAGGTGACTGTAATTTACTTGTCATTGTGATCTCTGTGTCTCTTCTCTGTGATGAACTGGTGCCCTGCCTGAACCCTGAGAAGCAACCAATATTTATCGGGACTGTATCCAAGACTATATTTGCAGCTGTGCCAAGGATAAACAAGCCATAATGGACGCCTGCTGCTGGATGAAAGTGTATCATTTTTATACTATTAAGAAATGTCCATCAAATATGACAGTAAGTGAGGATAAAAATAACGAGGGATTGAAAAATATGTAAATGTTATTTGGAAAGGAATGCAGTCAGTTAGCATTCATTCATCTTGAAGTGTCTTGTGTGAATTGAGGCTACCAGCAACTAGGGGCTTTACCTAGGGCACAGTCTGTACAATGGGTTATTTAGTTGCAGGACAGTAAAGTAGCAAAACTTTCAAAATGGTTAATTCTGGTTTTAAGTTTGTGTTATATTTTAGCTTCTTTTTTAGCTTTTTGTTTATACTTTAGCTTCGACCTGGTTTAGCTCAACAAACCTGATCTTAGCGCCTAATTCTGTGTGGAATTAGCATAAAGAGACAGAAAAATGTGAGCAACCTACACCCACTAAAGACAAACCTATATGACATATTTTTGACTTTGGACTTTTATGTATAAGTATAGCCATATGACTGGATTGGACTAGATGTTCCTGCTGAAATCTCACTTTGCATTTTGTAAAGTGATGCAAAAAGACAAAATTAATTGCATATCTTTGAAAGCTATTTACCAAACAGCATGACTTCAAACCCCTCTAAAACATTTGCACTGTACTGTATCATGATTTGTGTTGCGTTTCCCTGCAGCAATGTGTTTTAATGGGATTCACTTAGGACTAGCCTCTAGACACTTCACACAAATAGAAATTAGCGCACAGTGCGACAGTTTGAGGATATGAAATGAGTCTTAAGCAGTGAATAGATTAAAAATAAACACTTTATTCTGCCAAGTCCGGAGGGAAATATGAAACTTATTGGCTCGTCTCAACCAGTCTGCCAGCTAATAGGAAGGTGTGTTTGACCAGGTGCACAATATTGTACATTACATAAAAGGCACAAAAGAAAAGAGTCTAAATTGAACATTAGTAGGGCAAACAGTGGCAGAGTCTGTCTGTCCTCCCCGTGTTAATGTGTGTTCCCTTCAGGTATTGAGGCTTTCTTCCACCATCCAAAAGATTGTAGTAAGAGAATTTGTGACTTTAGTGAGTGAATGTGAGAGTGAATGGTTGTCTGTCAGTGTAGGCGTCTCTCCCGCCAGAGGCACATAAGCACCCACCCCCTTTTCACATGCAAACATATTTCTTTTTCCTATGACCTACCCACACTAATTTGAATTTCAGTTATTTTGTTGTCAAGGAGCCAAAACACTGACATTTTATTTTCCCTCAGTCTCAGCAAAAATGTCTATTTTTATTTTTTATTTTTTCTGTGAGTGCAAACAGTAACCATGGTAAAGTTTACACAATGTAGTGGCTGTAGCCGACCTGAAGTGACTCAAGAGGAAGTGATTTGATGTTTTAAACTGCAAAAATCAAGCTCATTGGTCTGCAAATCCTGCATGTTTTTTTTTGCCATTCGTTAACAGCTGAATTCTTTATTGCTTTTGCTCTCTGAGTCTTTTGTTCATTAAATTAATTTTACTTTTACACACTGCTAACAACTGCTAACACAGTCTTTCAAGACCAATCCAACATATTTCATTTTTTTTGTAAAGTGAAAAACAAAAAAACTTTCAATTAGTAGCTTGCGTTTTAGTGTCTCCTTTCTCTTCTTTGTTTTTCAAGGCAAGTCACAATTGAACAGAAACCAAGACATTCAAAGAGAAGCTGGCGTGCGTCCAAACTTAAGTTTATTTGAGGAAAATAATGGACCAGACTTGCTTTTTATTAAATGTGTTTATGATACAGAATTTGAAGCAATGCAAGCTTAAGGACATTTGCATGGCTTTGTTGATGGAACTGAGAATAATAGCAGACGTAGACTGTTAATAATAATTTCATGATTTTATATTTATCTAACTTTTTTAGCTTTAACTTTTACCACTTTTTTATTTTCTTTCTGCTCATTATTAATCACAGGTAACAGGAGTCTCTCACTACAACTTTGGGTCTTCGGTGGGGTACACCCTGGACAATAGAAAGTTTGTGACAAGACAAAAACCAACAGTTATTGATTCATGAATCAAGAGTTCATAATGTTTTTCCTGCAAGGGTCTAAGCACCAAAAAATATTTCATTAAATTAATTTCTAACGCTTTCATTTGTCTCATCTTGATATTTATATGAAATATTCTAAAGGTGGTTATGGCGTGCACGGCGCAGTTGTAGTTTTAAGGTCAGTTTTGGGACTAATGAGGCTAAACAAACATGTTGACCTAACTATTTATAGTCACTTACTTTTAACTACGCTCAAATAATTGAAATCTGTTACACAATCTGAATATGTACACATAGGGTGCAAACAGTAATACATTATTGAAATACATGCCTTCTATTTAAAACTCACTTTAGAATAGAGTGTCAATTGTATCTCCGACTAATAAAACCATGCTGTTTCCAGTGACAGCAACTGACCTTAGAGCTTACAATACTTCTTATAGAGGGTGGCTCTGGGGTCAGTGAGCAGCTGCTGTCTCCCTCCCTCCTTCTGTTTCAATCTGTTGTGCTACATTTAGGGACCACGAAGACTGCTATTTCTTATTATTAATATAAACAA
Source organism: Hypseleotris bucephala (assembly GCA_036025885.1). NCBI lineage: Eukaryota > Metazoa > Chordata > Actinopteri > Gobiiformes > Eleotridae > Hypseleotris > Hypseleotris bucephala. The sequence goes on from JAVQKG010196958.1 coordinate 5,575, forward strand.
ATGCACGTGGTTTAACCCCCGAGTGTAGCCTATAAATAAAAACACCAACAACCCAAGGCACAAGTTACAAATGTATCGTTCATGGGCGGCTGAAAGTGTTTGTAAATCTTAATGTACGTTGCAATCGGTATGACAATGTGGCAGGATAATCGCTTCTTTTGTGGTATTCATTTCTTGTAATACTACAGATCTGTGCAAATATTCTAAACATATACAAAATGATAGCTGGACTTTCTTAATATTTTACCAGGTTTCTCGGCAAGTTTAAATGTTTGTGTGTGGGGTTTACGTAGAGCCCGTGAATGCATCATGACAGTTGCTCCGCTCCACTTCCTGTCTCCATAACTTTACTGTAACAACAGCGGGACAGTGTCATAGGAGCGGACACTTTCACCTGATGAACACAACCCGTAAGTCTTTATATCACTGAAAGCCCTGAAAACAGCGGTGGTGTTCTTGTGCTAGCTGAATGATAATTATAGGCCTCTAAAGCTAACTAAATGTAGCTCCTGCTTTAGCACTTCCCCTGGAGGTCTATAATAAGCTTCGTGTTGGTTTTAGCGGCTCACTTAAGTTTGTTGTGTTTGGTCACGGATCTCACTGTCAGGACAGAGCATTTTCTAATCTGCACATTTACAATATCGTGTTTACTGTTGGGAATTACGTTATGCGTTGGCTTTAGGCTGTTGTTGACGTACAACACGAATAACTTGGTTAAATAGTAGCGTTAATTGATTGCACATTTTCTAACTAAAGGATTAACGTAATGATACCTTACGTTAATGCTGTGAGTTTACGAGCTGCCAATTGAGGCCACTGCCTGCAGCAACTGTCACTGCACGCTACTACTATACATACCACACACAAGCTAGCTACATGTGTTTCTTGTTTACGTTTTACTAAACCATATTCATTATTATCCTGGTCCTGGTTGCACATGAATTGTGAATGGAGTGGATCCAGAAGTCAACCAAGCCCTTCCCCAAAGTTAGAAATACTTAATATTTCCATCATTACATAACTTGGGGAGAACATGTATTAAACTCTTGAATGAGTTACACCTCAGTTAGAATGTCAGTTTATTCCCATATTAATTACCAGTATATTTGGTAGAAGTTCACCCATGCTGAGAGAGTGTACTTGTGTACTTATAGATGTTTCAGTACAGCCTGTCCCAGAGTCTGAGTGAAAAACTGTAGATTTTGGGCAGAAGAATGTTGTGGTGGGGAAGAGTGAGTCACTTGGAAAAGCTATGCCTCTTGTATTTTTCCCTCTCAAACTGATGCCCCTCTTTGTACATCAGACCCAGGCTCCTCCTACACTTTACTGCAGGCTGTGGACTTGGTTTGCCAGATTCTATTAGTTATTTTTCCAGCTGCATCTCCCGAAGGCACCATCCTGTCACTCCGCTCTGCTCTTATTGTTGTTCATAAAAAGTATGGCATTTTGCCCTGATGTTGTCTTTGACACTATTGCTACTTCAAGACAATAGCAGCTCGTTTATAGTATGAATAAACGCAACAGTGGTGAAGATGATTAAAATCAACAAGCATGTGGGTGGGCCTACCCTAATTTGCATAATAAAGTTTTCCTGTTGTTTGTCATCTTCCTTCGTATGATTACAAACTAATTAAGTAATCAGAACACTTCTGATTGCCTAATTATTTTGACTTTTTGAGACACCTTTGAGTGCCATCAGCAAAATGCCCTACACAAAAACTCATTATAAAACCATGGTGAAATGAACAGATTGAATCTTGTGATTTTGTGAGTAGGACAATCAGGTCACCACATACCACACCCCCGGCACTTCTTCTACCAGATGACAAACCGCATTTTAAAAACTAAATTCTTGATTTGAAACGGCCACAGCACATGATTTTTTTATAGCCTATCATTGTAAGGGTCTGTTGTTTGTTAATAGCTGGCATCCTGTCAAGTTCCACTCCACAGTCTTTCCGTTCATTTGTCACTTGCTCATGCGCTCCTCGTGAAACTGTTAATTTCCTGTAGCATATCTCTGCAGACTCTCCTCCTAGTTAGATCTAAGATGTGATGATGTTTGTTGTCTGTTTATGTTTAGGTCTTGTGCCTGGCCATGCCCCAACAAGAGCAGCAGGATTTTACAGAGAGCCTGGAGGCAGCCCTGTCCTGGATGCAGGCCACGCAGGAGAGACTCAGGGCTAATGACAACACCCAAGGGCCCCGGGACGCCCTGGAAGCCCGACTCAGGGAGACAGAGGTAACATGCTTTTACTAATTAAACCCACAAGTCTTAAAGAAGTGTACTATGAAGTTTTTAATTACTCCTCTGTGTGCTGAGACAGTTTACAGTTTTACCCCTAAAGCAGACCATTATATTTGATTTAAACTTTATATTGTATTAATTTCCCATATACCATGGGACTAACTAAGGTTTTATAATAGAACATCCACTTTTTTGTTTGTTATGCTGCAGTACACCCTGCTAGAACTACCTCTTTTAATGTTTTATGGTACATATTGTGGACTGTTTGCAATAAAAATTGTTTGCAGTTTGCCAACAACTAAAACAATCAGATTCGAACACACGTGTCAGTATAGTGCAAAAACAAGTAAAAACAACACATTACATACCATCACAATTTAGAATTTTTTGCCCATCTCTTAAAGTAAAAGAAAGCAGTTTCAATTATGGCATATTGAGATGACTACACATTTATACAAACAGCATTGTTGGGCTTAATTTCAACAATGTATTACTTGTATTTTGTCACCTTTGCTATAGAAAATCCATCACTCGGAGCATGAAGGCCGCGTGAAGCTAGACTTGGTGCTGGTGGCGGCCCAACACCTTCTGCAGAGTGAAGATGAAGAGCTGAGGAACCACACCCACAGCAAACTGAAAGACCTGAAGAGCCAGTGGGAGGAGACGTCCACGTACATTATTCACTGCCACAGGTGCTGCTCACTCACTTTTACAGCCACCAGAATAATTAGACGCATTCACCCCGAGGCTAGATTTAATTACATAGAGCCCGTCCAACTTTTAACATGCATATGTGGAATGCTGGGTGTATAGGGTAAATCACTCAATCCAGAGATTCACAGGCTTTGAATAATAATTATTTGAGTTTAAACCAACTGGGGGTTTCCAAGTATTCACATAATGTCTTTCTGTCAATCAAAGCTGTTTTTTTTTTTTTTAATGTGTAGGATTTGCATAGCATTTTTATAGCATATCTTTGAAGGCAGTGACAGGTTTGCCTTAACATGTCACATCCTGTCATCTATAAATATTATACCACAAACTTTAGTGTAGTTTTGTAGTGAGGGAACACTAGTGGCTTCTACATATAATGTTCAGAAACATTACTATCAGTTCTGTGTAGTTTAGTTGCTTTGTCATGATCATTTGAGAAGGCCCTGAAATAATAAATAATATATGTTATTATTCAAATACTAAATGGCCAGTCACACTGGAAGTTAATGTAAAAAGGTTTGGGGGACTTTTCCTTCATAGCAATTCCATCAAAAATGTATTAGATCAGTACTTTGGCTATTTTTGTACTTTTTTTAGCCTTCATTCATTTCTGCAGACCATTTTAAACAGCTTTTTACAATTTTATAAATCAAATACATACTTCACAGAAATGAAAATCCAGTCACATAATTATTGTAGTACTAGTGCCAGTTTCAAGCATGGATAAATTAAGAGGGTTGCATGAGGAAGGTTATATATTTGCCTGCTTACTTGGAGGCAGATGATTTGCTGTCGTGATGGGGAATAATTTGCAATATGTAGTTTTTTATTGTTGTTGTTGTTATGTTCTTGTCCAGTCGTATTGAGTGGGTGTGGCTGCACTGGAGTGAGTACCTGAAGGCCTATGAGGAGTTTGAGCTGTGGCTGACCCGACAACAGCGCAGCCTGGCCGTGGGTCTGGAGCTTCAGTTGGGAGTAAAGGAGAAGCTTTGGCAGGTGGACCAACAGAGGGTGGTGGTCAGTGACATCCACAGCCAGGCCTCGCTGCTCGAGAGGCTGCTGGACGAGGCGGCCGCGCTCCACAACAGGACTCAGGACCCCAGTGTGGACGCCCAGTCACAAGAGAGGATGCAGACAGACTACAATGATGTGAGGGACATGGCAGAGGTGAGCTTAAATATTTGTAGTTATTATATTATTATTTTGACAGTGAATCCATTCTGCATATTGATGCCTCATCATTATTGCAATATTTCATTTTATTTCATATGTCATCTTTTTATCAACCACAATTGCTGCCAAAAAAGCCACGAAAGAACCAAATAAAAAAAACACACAATAAAACATTTAAACAGCAATCAAAGTAAAATTGTTAGTAAATTTGCTCAAGTTGGCCCACATCTAGAGCACACGTACAAGTATTTATGAAGTTTTGGCTAGCTCCAGTCTGAGCAAAGATATCTACTTTCTATTTGATGCTAGTTGACATTTTAATAAAGTCATGCCAAAAAATTGTCCTCGATTTAGATGAAACGTAAACAGTCACAACTACTTTTTGACTTTTTTTTTCTTAAGGCCAACTTTCAAACTACATGGATGCATTTACATTTAGAGTAGATGCTGGGTTGCAGTGTGGACAACTTCCTGCAAATGGCTTTTGTCTTTCCTTGTTTCTTTGAGACAGCTCCTTCACATGTCTCTCTAAAATATCCACCCACGTCAGTCTATACCTTTATTTCAGATGCAAACCAACAAACCAATTTGCAGTTCACTCCGAACGGGAACTTGTGATTTAAATAATGCCTAGTTTTAAAGGGTAATTTTGGCTATAACTTGCCTCCCACCTGCCTCCTTTGTCTTATCCCGTTGCTCTGAGGGAATGTTGCACTTGATGTGTCAGTAGAGAAACAAATACCGCCTCTCCGCTCAGATACCCCAAATAGGAAGTTAGTGATGTGTGCTCATTCCTTCTCTTTTGAAGAAGCATTGAATCTAAAAATTACCACGCATTTTGTCTCCCGCTGTGCTAGGAGCGTCTGTTGCTGCTTCAGAAGATTGCTAAGGAGCACCAGACGTACCAAGGTTGTGTTCAGAGGTTCCAGTCCTGGCTGCTGTCAAAAACCAAAGAGCTGACAGAGCTGATGGAGAGGGATGACCCTGCGGAGAACAAGCTGCAAGCGTTAAAAGTGAGCCTCAATGTCAAACAACAGGGCCGTTGTTTTGTAACTGTGTCTATTTGTGATACACCATATATAGAAAACTAATTGTGTTGTATTTACACGTATTTGGAACTACATTATGTAACAGCTACACTAAAAATGCTTGAGAATTTTAGCAACACATTATTATAATGATGTTGTTTATAAACATTTTAAAGAATACAGTTTTGAAAATATAGATGTTGTCAAAAGTGTGTCTTATGCCACAAAATGCAGACTTATCTTATATAGAACCCGGCAGTTATCTTTTTATTTAAGAGACACTAGCGTCCTTCCTGTCAGGAAATGATCAAATGATGACTTGTGGCTAGTTATTATGTTTAATTTGATATGTTCACATTAAAATATATTACATGATTATGACTAGGCTCTAGCCTTTCTTGGCAAAATATCTGTCTAATTAGTAATCCAAATATGACCAAAACATGTACAATAGGCTACATTTCTGTGCATGGCTTGTTAAAGTGCATAACCTTAAATAAACTTTCAAAGGGCCTAAATGTAAAATACTGAAATAATACTAGTTATATAATCATCATTACCACCGCAATATTCATTGTTTGGCAAAAGCAGCTTTAGTATCCACTATCCAGTCTGCCAAACTCTACCACTCTCCTAAGTCCCATCTCCACAGTTTTCCTGCCTCACGCTATGAAAGCATGTTAGCATTGCAGTGAGCTAAACAGTTCAAACCGCTCATTAGCATCTCTCCTTTTCCTCCTTTACCAGGCCTTGGACGACAGCGTGGCGTGCGAGGAGAAGACCCTGCTCCACATCGAGAGTCTATCGGAGGGCGTGAGGGCCAACACGTCTCCAGCCGGGGCGGAGCAGGTGGTGGAGGAGGCGGAGGAGCTGCGGCTGGGCTGGCAGAGACTGAGGCAGGGGCTGTGTGAGGCTGAGGAGGGTCTGAGGGCCAGCCTGGACACACACAGTCAGTACGTGTCCCGCTGCCAAAGACTCGGAGAGGACATCACACGCCTCCGACTGCTCCTACAGGGTCTGGACCAAGAACTGGAGGAGCGCAGGGAGGCTGGGGACCGCACCGAGCGCACTGAGGACCAGATGGTGGGACAGTGGAGGACATACACGGTGAGGATATCATGTACTAGACCACTGGCTGTTAGACCTCTTACACCAAATAACATTAATATTCGGCTTCCCAACTGCCATTTTTTTTTTACCTAAACCGGGACTACTGGTCAAAAATGGGTCTGAAGAATAAATTTTGTCTAAATACGTTCTAAATGAACTCGGCCATAACCCAGATTAAACTATAGATCCAAACAGCTTGTCTCTTAGACCTTTGTTGTTAGACCTTTACCAAAGTGAGACTAAAGCTATTAACTAAATTAAGATTTGAATTGTAAAATGCTACTCTGTTACATACTGTAGTCTG
>JAVQKG010196971.1:0-11350 GCA_036025885.1 Hypseleotris bucephala
ACAAATAACAATCAATTAAAAAAAATGTTTTTTTTTTGCATTTTTTGTTGTCTTGTACTGTAGTGGTATACTAATGCTGAATGTGGAAAATAATCTGCAAAACAAACATGATATGTCTACTATCTTTCAACATGGTAATTTATAAATGGCAGTGGTGGTATGTACATTTTTCTTTTTTATTTCAGCATCTCTCTAACTCATACAGCCATCAAATCAAATAGTTATAAATATTTACATAAACAGAGTTGTACATTAAATACAGTAACAACACTGCAAACAGTTGTAAACATTGTATATAGACAGCAAAAGAAACTTATAACCATAATATCTAATCTATCTTGATACAATAGTGATAATCTGATGTAGTGTATATGTGATTTCCTGTGTTTTCCAGTATGTCTAACACCATTAGCTGCATACAAAAGCCGACTAACCACCTCTTTATCCTGACGAACTACTAACGACTGTCTCCCTGTACAACACAAACTCCACTGATCCACAAAGTGTGAAATCTTCTCAGGTTAACGACCCCCAACACCTCCGAGTGAGAGCCCATATCCTGGTTTAGACCCTTTAATCTGTTTATTTTACACAAGAAAATCCAGAATTACTTTATTCTTAGACTTAGATCAACTTGACAAATCCACAAGGGAAATGGCTTGTTGCACAGAACACTCTTGAAAACAATTCTTTGAAAAACAAAACACAATAATAAATAGTATTAAATAAATAAATACATGTTTAAGACCCCATTTTCTTCCACATTTCCCTCAATAATGTGCATGTTTTGAAGTTACCTCACAGTATAAGAATGCCAGGCAGGTTCGAGCATTAAGATTTGTTCATTATTCACTCAGGAATCCATAACAGTGCTATCGGTGAAATCAGTAAAGTGAAGGCCATATCTGGGCATTGTTTTTTTCTTTACACCTCTGTCTTAGTGTGGAGTCTCGATTGTACCACGCTGTCTGGTTGGTTACCGGGTGGCAGCAGAGTCGTCATCCTTTCTGCTCCAGGGGCTTATGTTTTGAGTTTTACTATCATCCCTTTAGACAAGATGCATCAAGCCCTGATGCGTAAAACATGACACATGAAAAATTATGACAGATCTAATAAAATAATAATAATCCATTCAGAGTTGTATGATTCATAATGTTAGAGAAATGAACTGTGATTCACTTGTTTTTCGGACATAGGTGAGAAGGGTAGACAAAACATGTAGTAAAAGTAGTAAGTAAATAGTAAGACCGTTGGCACTTCAAAATACTCATAGTAGATGGAAAACGTCATTTAAATTTTAAACATTCAAGTAAGAACTAACTGTATGAATGTAATGTCTGATGTTTCTTATCATTGAAGAATTCAGACATGCAAAAATATAAAATGTCAAATTTCTGCTTTTTCATAAGATAAATGTCAAAATTATTGTTATTTGGTAAAAACAAAAGTCATAAGAAACACATTTCCAAATCTCCCACCTATTTAAGGCTTTAAATCCAGTGCAGTTGTAGAGTAAGATCAAGTATTCTGTGAAGGTTCATTCTTTTTATCCAGGTAGTCAATCAAAGTTGAAGAAGGTTTAAATCAGTCATCTGGACTTGGGTTTTGAGTTGAAGACGAAGACGAAGATCAAGTAATTGAACAAGTATTGTTTGTGTGGAAACAAAGTTACTAAACTAGAAGTATTCCTGCCTGAATGCATAGTGTTGTGTCCAAAGGCAAGACACTTCACTCACATTGCATGTATGAAGGCAAGTGCGACTGGTTATGGTTAGAGAGGTTGCAGAATGGCAGCCACGTTTCTGTCAGTGAGCCTCAGAGCGGCTGTGAAGAGTGAATAAACAATGCAATGTTTCAGTACATAAAAAGGCCAATATAAATTTTACTATTATTAAGCATGATACAATAAAACTAAAAGATTACTTAAGTAAATGTAACTGAGTAAGTCTAACTCATTACCCTCCTGTATTTCTCTGACTGTGTTTCTGTGGGCCCACATTCAAACACATACACAAATATTTGTAAAAGCATCCGGGCTTACACTAGTTTAAATGTTTGTGTTTGAAGAAAGAGCTCGGATTCGAACAATAGGTCCCACTTTAAGGCACAAAGCTGCCTCCTTATCTTGGGAAGGCACCCTCTTAAACTTCCTACTTTACTCTGAGGCTTTGCGTGCTCTGGAGCGTTTTGAAAAATCCCTTTCTCTGACCTCAATCAAGGTCACAATAGGAGAGCCAATCCAATAACAACTTCACATTGAAATTGTACTGTTTATATAAAGGACAGAGGAATAATTGTGAGAACTTCTTGATATGTGAATGAGACAGAGGAGCAAAATCAAAGCTCAAATGATGGTGGTTTGAAAGAGGACTAAAATGGGTTTAAAATATTGAGGGACAGATTGCAACAGGATGTGCATTTGCAGATATGAGAACTGAGTGATTTATCATAGGTTAAAACAGTGTTAGAAAACAATATAGAAAAAGCAAATGTATGGTATATTTATAGAAATCTAACTAATGGCAGTTGGTAGTGGAAGTGGCAAAAAGCATCAGGTGCAGCTTTTGTGAAACATAATTGTGAAACAAGTCTTGTCCAAGTTATGTTCTGTCTAGACAATAATTATCAGCAAATTCAATAACATAAACAAAACTAAGTGACATTGCCAAGACCAGAAGGAGCTAGTTTTTTTTTACAAGGAAATATAACGAAATTGTTTAGATGGTCAGTGGGTAGTGGGTAAGCATTCACCCTAGAACCAGAGGGTCGCCGGTTCAAATCCCCATCCGAGTACATACTGTTGGTGCAAGACACTTTGCCTGAATGAATGTGCTAGTCCTGACTGTATGACTGTGGTGATCAGGAGGGGCTGTTAAGTGTTTTTTAGTATATAGAAAATCGCCATATCAGATGTATGTATTATTATTATTATTATAGATGGAAGGCTTGGTCTTGAGCCACGTGAGTCAATGTTCCTTATCGATATAGGGTAAACTGAAGGAAACCTACACAGACACGAGGAAAACATGCAAACTCCACATACGGTAGAAAGTCTTTGCACAATATACATCAATTAAACCAGGACCTTTATGCTGTGAGGAAAGAGTGCTTATCACATTTAATGTTAATGGAAGTTTGTTGGAATGATTCCATGAAGAAAAATGAAAAACTATGTAGTCAAAAGAGTGCAATTTTTAATTCTCTCGTATCATGTCAGTGTAAAATAATAATAAAAAACAGCAAACTATTTTTAGAAAATGTAATAAAATTCAGTTTGTGATGAGGTTTCATGTTACAAGTATACAGTTCAGCATGTTCCTTCATGTGACCTGATTTAATGTTAAGGATGTAACGCTTTGTGATGTCCCTGGAGGTAAAATGAGTTCAAACAAGCCAGAAAAGCCATAAAATACCATTGTCTTTTTAGTTGTAAAGGCACGGGGTAACACCTATAGAAAACCAGTCCTACCACAACAAATAATGGGCACTATGAAACCTTATTAAAGTACATAAAACCTTTCTAAGGGCTTGTGTGTGATGTGAATTGTAGAGTTTTATATTTCAGGATCCCAGTGGGGTAGCAAAACTATCTAACACTAAAAAGTCTTCAACAGAAAAGCTCAAGAACGTGACTAAGATTTTTATACGAAGAGGTGGCTTAGCCCTAGCAGCATAAATGTTTTAGCAGACAATTTATAGATACAACATAGGAAAAGATGTATTTGGTGTAGCCCTATTTTAGAATCAAACTATTTAGGCCAAGCTTATCGTGTTTAGCACAGTTTTGTTCTACTTTTCTTTAGTTTAGATCTTTTTTATTCCTACCCTTGGTTTACACTAATCACTGTTTTAGACCTAGTTTCAGTGCTTTAGTCCTGGTTTAGACTTAGTTTTGGCCTGGTATAGAGACCTGATTTAGATCTTGTTTAGACCTGTTTTATAGACTGGTTTAGCCATGATAGCACTGCATGGTTTATAATATGCCTTATTTTGTGGACTGGCTATAGCCACACTAAAATAAGCTAAACTAAATAAGCTAAAAATAAAGCTCAACTGACTTGCTTGCTTTTTTCAGCTAGTTTTGACAATGTCAGTGTGCAACAGATAGGAACACGAAGCAACCGTTTTCATGCTGATTACCCCAAATCTTGCTGCAGCCTGTCCTGACATGACAGTCCCAGCAGAATTTAGAAGAAACAGGCAAAGTACCAATAAAAAACAAAACACTGCCCTCGAGCTGGAAGAAATATACTGTACCAAATCTGGCATGGGGCCAAAGTCAAAGCCACAAAGATGGTTGAGAAAGATGATTCGTTGGTTGCATAGGAAGGGTGTTTGCTATGTGTCCATGATAAATGTAAGCAGGGTTCCCTTTCCTATAACGTCTCCATTGTGGTTTGGCCTTGCAACAGTAATAAAAGGCTACAGCAATAACTGCTCTTACACTGCAGGCTGGGGTAGTTAATATGTTGAGGGCCTATACAATTTTTAAGTTACAGAAGGTCTTCTTTTATTGCTTTGGAAACAGGAGCCTGACTGTATGGGTGTGAATAGGGATAATTCTGCAAGTATTTTTTTGTTTGTGAATTTTAGTTGTCAAGGCTATAAAATCTGCAACATCGCTTAATTTTAAGACATGTTTACATAATCTTAAAAATGTTGACAAAGTGGATATTTAGCATTTATATATTTTCTTCCATTTGTTTGTTTAATGGGGCCAAAGATGGCTGCAGCATATCCCAGACACTACAGTGGGGACAGTGACTTTAAATTACAGGGCACAAATATTTGTAAGACAATGTAGAATATGACAACAATTTGCAGGTAATATGTTTAATAATAACAACAATACGTGCATTATGGGCTGTTTGCATTTAATCAACTTTTTTTAACTTCTTGTATGGTTCCTACCTGAGGTAGGAGGGTTTGTCCAATCACACGTTTGCATAGATGTGTGTTTATTTGCTGCCACTGGCTATAACGACCCTATTGTACTGTAGCTTTGAAGCAGTAATAGAACACCATCAATAAACGCAATTGCCGTCTTATGTTGTAGATACAAACTAAACACAGCAGAAATGTAATACAAGTGTTTGTCTTTGTGGCAGATTAGTTGCTTGTGCTGAAGGCAATCTACCATTATCATCTGAATTAGTTTAATTGAAAGTCAGTTTGTCCATGTTTTGTCTTGCCCTGGTTTGCAGCTTGTCCTGGTTTAGTTCATGTTTAGACTCGCTTTAACCCTGGTTTATTCCTTTTTTACTTCAGTAATATAAAAGATGTTCAGCTAGTGCTACAGGCAATCAGATTAGAATAAGGACCATGTAACATTTTTATTGCATTTGAGCCTCATGAGACTAATAAAATGCTTTAATAAATGCCCTTGCTCTTTTATGTTGATATAATAAACAAAAGTAGCCTACTCTATTTGCCAAAACTATAACACATTTGCATCAAAGTCCATGGGAACAATATCTGAGATTTCCAGCTTATACTGGCAATCTTTGACCAATCACATGTATGTATACTTATTTACACCTCAGCATCTAATAAAGGGATACATCCGCGTAACGTTTTTTATGGTGGTCCTGCCTTCTGAGACCAATAAAGTGCCAGTAATAACTACCCTCCTTGCCTGATGTTGTCAATACAGCAAACGAAAGCAGCATACATCTCCCCCATTTACCATAATTAAATACATTTGGTCACATGCTCTCTTAAAGCCTTCACAGAAAAAATTTACACCACAACTTTATTACCAGTTTGAATGACTCTTTGAGCAACATAAGGCAGTTTCTATACACTTTTGCGTATGACAGAGCATCTCAGTGTGGGCTCTTTCATGCTCTCCGCAGGTAGACCCCTCTTCCATCTGTCTGAGGGAGATTCAGACCAGATCAACCCAAGATAACACTAACAATGGACCGGGCCAGATGACAGCAGATAAGCCTCCAGACTGGAGCTCAGTGGCCATAGAAGGGCTGTATACCAGAGGGAATAGACCTGCTGCCAGAGCATAGTGTCCCATTACAATTGACGGAGGAGGGGGGCTAATTTGATGGTTATAAAGAGAGAAATAGGGATTGATATGGAGGATTGATAATTAAAGTCCACAAGCAAGTTCTCAAATCATTTTACAACATCAAGTTGTACTGTCTCCTTTTGGCTTATTACTTTGCATTTGTTTTTGATTTATTTAACCCAAAATAAACCTTATCTTTTTGGACATGCAAGACTGATTTGGGGGATTTGTCAAAATAGTCTGTGGTTTTCAGTCTAGTTGTGGGGCCCAATTTTCATACCTGATCAATCAAGTATTCTTCAAGAAAATTACATCACTATACATAATCGTTATGGGCACCTTACATTCTTTAAAACTTATACACATTTTTATGTAGGCAAATCAAAACAAAATAGGTAACAAAAAAGCTGAAAGCTACTTTCAACCACCCGGAATGGAACCCTGACCCACCAAATGAGAACCACTGCTCTAAAGCAACATAGAGGTTAATGAATGAGCAACTCTTGGACTATTTATTCCTTTTTCTCCATTGTTCAGATGAAAAGATGTCTGGAAATGTAAGACTAAAATAATTATTGTCTATACATATATCCTAAGCTGGGAGTGGCGTTATGTTGAAATACCATTTCATGTTGTGTTTCTATGACAACTTTAACACCAACTTACCAACTGCCCCATAAATGTCAATAATAATTTACTCTATAACTGAAAAAAACAGACAGGGTATAATTTGCCTCAAAGTGCTTTTATTTCTGAGATCACTTTATGTTTTAATCTATTATACAATCTAAATGCTAGTGAATTTTACAGTATTACAATCGTCTTGCAATTATTTTTTCATATAAACTTTTAATGACTCTCCATATCTGCATAATGAATGAAGTCTTAAGCATCTCAGTTATGTCTTGTTGTTTGAGTAATCGTAACACTTTAACCTCTGCATCTCCAGAGAACCTCAGTGTGAGTAAACCGCCTTTGGCTTTTCCTTTTAGCACTGATTTACACCACCACTCACAACCACTACAGGCCTCATTCATTATTGAAGGCAAGCTGTAAACACATGAACTGATGCTGGGTTTGTTTGTGTACGTATCTCATAGTAAGCATATTAGTTGACCTGAGGATGAAGTTACATTTACTCTTTAGGAGTGGTTTTAGTTTGTGGGGCAATCAGACAATAATATTAAATAGTTACTCAGTACTTGGAGTAGGGGGTGGTAAAATATAATATCATAATTATATAGGCTGCTATCAGTATCTTCAACCCTTTTTTTTTCAAATATTTTTTTAGCCTTTTTTGCTTTATTTGATAGGACAGTAGATTGACAGGAAATCAGGACGCCGAGGCAAGCACTGTTGGCTCTGCACATGGGCCGCACGCTCTACCGACTAAGCTAAACAGCAGCTCTATAAAACCTTTTTAACAATAAATTCAATGTACATTCAATACAATGGTTATTACAAGACTATAATACTATTTATTGTTTTTTTTAGTTTGCATTGTTACAGCACAAACAATGATAAGGAGTAGAGTGTAAATGAATGCACTATACCACAATTCAGCGATCTACTCAGATTAGCAGATTGTCATAACAGCAAATCACGATTCAATCTTTTATCATCAAATTGCACACCCCAAACTTTTTTCCAAGCAAATTCCTTTTTACTTTTACTTTGGTAATGATTTATATATCCACAATTTCACCACTACTAGACTAAATATTATTTTAAAGAAGAAAATGCTTTTAGGACACCACTCCTCCTCCTCTTGTCTGACAGTGCTTCCTTTGCCGAGTGACGTCGGGATGGTGTGTGGTGTTAGTGCGAAGGCGACAAGTGTCCAGCATCAGAGCGAACAGAGCGACAACAACAAAGTCAGTCAGTTCAGAGGAGCATCTATCAGCTGTAGCCAGAGGGACACTTCACCGCCTCTGAAGCCTGTGAGTCTGAAAAATGACACTGTCTACACACACTAGCGCCTCAAGCTAACACTAAATAAATAGTTGTGTGATTCTTCTTCTTTCTAGAGTAAGGAGTCTGTTTTTACAATTAAACAACTTTCCTTTCCTTACATATCCGTGTCTCCATCCAAACTATTACTCATCGGCTTCAGATCAAAGTCCAAGTTTGATCAATTTAGCAATACACAATACAGTACTGTCAATAGAAACAGGAAATTGCATGTAATTATCTGGTACATTTCAAATTGTTATTGGGAAAACATTAAACATTTTCAGAAACATTAAACAGAAATGTCTTCATTGCCAATGGACCTTTGCCAGAAACTTTATTAGATATTTATTTGTCAAGGCATTACAGCTCCACCCAAATGAAAATTCCTGCTGCTAATGCTCATTCAAAGACAAACTATATCATTTGCTACTTTCTCCATTTGTGACCTGCCATGACCCGGGCCACATCATAATGACTTTTAATAACTGAATACTGAGTTGAATAATTTTAACACAGGTGAATACACAGCGTTTTAGCATAGTGAAAATCTCTATTAAAACCCAGTTAGAAAGAATGCAACATCAAACAGTCTGAACATTTACTGTATAAGTTAGTTTAGCATGAGTTTAGTCAGATTATTTTATATTAATGATTAGCCTTGGCATTTAGCTAAACAGAATACACTGTATATTCTAAAAACAAACAACCTAAAAGTTTTTACATTTTTTCAAACAAAGCCAACCTTTCTATTTAGGCCTGTTTTAAGTATATGATGCCCAGTGTTAGCCTGGTAAAGTCAAAAGTCAAAAGTTGAGTATAAGAACCACCAGTATGTCACCCACAGGTCATGACAGAATAAGCATTAGACGTTTATGAGTCAGACGGATGCGGCGCGTCAGCCTTTTTAATGATAGCCTTCTTATCAAACTGGAGCCAGCAGTGAAGCAACACCATCTGTGTGGCAACTTTCAATTTTACCTGGCTCTGCAGGTACAGACAGGGTCACCACACATCTCTGCCTATTAACAATATAAAACACAGGAAAGTATGTATTATTTAACACACTTTTACGTCATTGAAATTCGTTTTGGACTGTTTCTCCGATCAGCTTGTATCAGCACTGACAGGGAGTGCCACATGTGAAATTAAGTTATGGAATAATTGTTGGTCTGTCTATTCTTTATTGTGGAGGGTGAACACCACCACAGGCCCAAAGTAAGCACTTAGCAACCCTTATTAGCAGTAGACGAATGATTGTCTTGTCCATAAGGATTTTTCATGATTGTTACAAAACTGCCTATATCTATAACATGGTAGAAAGCTCCGCTTTAACCATATAGAAAAGAGAATAAAATATGTATACTTTCATAAAGGGAAAGCACTTTGATGTGACTTGAAAGTCTTTCGGGTTGCTTCTCCTCTATAGCGTCTGTATCAGCTCTGACAGGGGAGTGCCCCATGTGAATTAAAAAGCACTAGGATTTATAACCAAACAAACCGACCCTGCGCTCCCTCAGCCCTGAGATAGAGTTTCCTCCTCAAGCCAAAATGTTTGCTTGCATCCTCCAGGCATCTCTTATGGGACCTGTAGCTCTTTGTACTCCACTGCTGCCTATGGGTTTATTTTCGAAGCACAATTGAATTCTTCTCTTTTCTAAGGACTGAGAGTGGAGATTCCTCTGCAGATAGTAGAAGAGTTCCATCTCCCACCCCCCGCTAGCTCCAAATCTTGCCGGATTAATGTGTTTATGGGTAAACAAACTCACCCAAGTAAATAATATAGCAGGGTTGGCCGTTCCTATGCTGCATCTGGCCCACTAATCGTTTGGTTATTTAGCAGGGGTTAAGGTGTGGAGTGTTAATGACAGGAAATTGACACCTTCCATAATTGAGGTGGCTTATCAAATAAACGGTAAACTGTACATAGCAACAAATTCAGGGACTAAAACTAATTAATGGCTACCTAACACATTTATATGTTTATTTTTAGCCCAAGCTGGATAGACAATTTTTTAAAACCCCTAACAGCTAATGCTGAGCATTGAAAAAGTATTGAAACCCACTTAATGACAAAACAATGAACACATAGCTTGCAGTACCATGTTTACGTTTGCTTGAAGGTCTGTTGAATTTCTAATGACTGCAAAGAATGTAGATTCTTTTTCAGATAGCAATAGCTTTTCTTTGTTTCTGTTAGGATAGTCAATCATGGAATACAATGTTTTACAGTATATTTGTACAGAACCATTTTATAACAAATGCACAAGGGGTGGGTGTCAATTCCACTAACTAAGGACAAAAATGTCTAAAATTTAAGATTTTAGAGTTTACATTGGAGAATTAATGTAGTGTGTCATGGGTCTGTAACTATTTGACTTGCATAGACACAAATCTGGGACTTTTGCCATGTACCTTAATATGTAGTAAGATGTGTCAAAAAGTACCCTGCTAATTTCTAACTTTCTTTATCAAGGCCATCAAGGCACTGACAAAAAGTCTCTGGTTGGTTAACACAATAATTTTGGGTTATTTTTTCCCCCTAATCTTCTGAAATGTATTAAAACTATCCCAGTTCTACTTTCAAAAACATATCCGTATCAGTATCCAATAGTGTCTTCTCTGATGTGTTTTATTTATTGTTTGTCAAATTGCTTCACAGTTTTGTGACATGCTGCTGCCAAACTTAACTTTACTATAGAAATAAACATGTTATTCTAAACCTCTCAGTTGCTGCATTTATGTTTATTTATCCATCTCTAAACTTCAGAGGATCTTTTACCGTCTGAAGAGATGGAGGAAAAACCCCTGTGATGAGGTGGAAGTGATACGCGCTGCACCTGCAATTTACCTCAAACAAACAAAGGACGTGATGTTGATAAATGTGAAAGTAATGTGAGAAAACAAACAACCATGAACAGAAACTCCCTTCTCAAGTGTTCTGATTGATAGCTTCTCTTTAGAATAAGAAGAAAATATGTGTATGAAAATGAAACAAGGGTACTGCGGTGGAAATATGAAGTCTTAAATTTCCATACACAATATTTATAGGCTTACTTTTGTAGACAAACACTTGACCGCATATCATAGTAAATATTGTAATAAGGATTTGGACTGTATTACTTTTTAAAGTGAACATACATTTATTTACTACTATTAGCTGCTATAGGCTTTACTACTATAAATTCTATACTAGGAAAGATCAAAGGGGAGTTATTTGCAAGGGTAAGGCTTAGAAACAGAAAGATTTTCAGACTTACAGTGTTTACAAATTTTTATTAACACAATTTTGGTTTATCAATTCACATATTCATGTCTTATCTTGAAATGAAGAAGTCAAAGTACTCAAAAAACCTCAACATCAACTATGAAATTTAA
>JAVQKG010197077.1:0-13537 GCA_036025885.1 Hypseleotris bucephala
CCAAAACAAATGGTTTAAAACGTCTCTATTTTTACCTAAACACAAAACATTTCTAGCTGAGAACAAATGCATGCCCATAATAGCTTGCAGGCACGTAACATAATTTGATCCTTTTTAAATTTTGACATTATGCATCAATTATGAATGGAGAACACATATCAAGCCCTTGCAAATTTATTTAAAATGTATAAATCTTAGCTAAGTCTTTTGTTCAGATGTCTTAATAGCTTTTGGTTTGATAAATTGTAGTTTACTGCAAGGCACTTAACCATGTTATTTTCACCAGTGCCCAGCATTTAGCCCGCTATCAGTCTGCCTCACTCATTTGCTCGATAGCTCTAATGTATCCACAAATCAAGCCCACAGCAGTAATGCTCACATTCATCAATTACCAGCAATGGCTACATCAAATTATCTTTCCAGTACACAAAATTTAAATTTTGCTTAAACCAATTGCAAAACTAAAACATTACTATTCATGTCTTTAACTGTAAGTAATTTAAAATATATTTCTTTTAGTGCCATTAGAATAATATTAGGGTCTTTGACCTGTATTTCATTGCCAAGTCAGTTTTTTGTACTTGGCCAATCAAGCAACATGTAGGTTCAAACATGTTAATAGTAGCTATAAAGTGTCTTGGTGATTTTGGGGTACAGAAAATACTGACAAGCGCACTTACATTTGGCCTCCATGTATTTAAAAATATTTAGGCTTTTATTAAAATTTTTTGATCATGTCATCAAATTCTCCTGCATTTGTATATTGATAAAGGGCCAACATGAAATACAAATGGCCGGTGCCCTATAAATCCCTGTTGGGGGTATTATTACCTATTTGAAATCATTACACACAATTAACGGACCGTATATGCATAGGAACATGGATGTAAACCCTTCCAATATGCCAACATTGGAATATGAGTTGATATTAACAAAAGCATTTACAAAGCATATTCTGAAGTTTAGAATAAAAGGTTTCTGGCTTGTCACTCACTTTCCACTCATTTCCATGAGGTTCACAGGTGACTGGAGTCTAATCTAGCAACTACGGGCCTTAGGTGAGGTACACCCTGGACAATAGCCAGTTGCAGTGCTGACATAGAGACATGTTCCACACAGAGACAATATAGTTGCCTGGCCTGATAATTGACCCCACAACAGGAGAGTATACCACTCAGCCACTGAGTCATGTAACCCAATTTTACATTAGTAATATACACCGAGATGCATGTTTAGTAAAGTAAAGGCCATCCTAGTCTGGTTATTCTATTCTGATTTGCCAAAAGCCCCATGGAGTGAAGCATTGGCTATAAATATAACTAACTATACATAGGATTTAGTCACTGGCAAACATTTAGCACGTTGATGACTGTCGTTTATTAACAATGCTGACAAAAAACACTAATACCCGAAGGTATTTTTCATTCACCCATGTATTTCTAAATGAGGTGACACGTGACCTCCTGCCCAGGGTTAAAATCTATCATTGTCAACTCATTGTCATAACTACGAACCGCAACACTACATTTATTGCAGACTGTGAACTATCCCTGGTGATTTGTGTCGCGCCACACAAGGAGACACATAAGCTGACATACATGGCACCAGCAGTCAGCCGGTGGGTAGAAGGCACGCACATTTTGGATTCTTGGGAATTTCATCAAAACAATTGGCTGAGTGGCACTGTTTTATTGTTGCTTTGAATCCTGTAATTACAACACTGTCAGTCAAATCTGGGGAGAACGGAGGAAAACAATGCTTGCGGGATCTGGGGGGTTGTTGAGTTGGAGGGGTTCTTCATGAGTGTGAGGGTTGAAGAATTAAACCTATGAATAGGAATTTCTTATCAGCATTTCATGTCCTTCCCACTCCAAATGACTTTATTTGAAGATTAGTGCTGTAGGCACCTCTCATCTTTTGTTTGTTTTATCCATTCATGTTAATTGCATTTGGTCACTTCACCACAAAAGTGACTTTGCGGCCACAGCTATTTCAAAGGCATCCCACATAACTTTTGTCCACTAGTTGGCGATAATGACTATTGTCCTAGATAATCCAACATGGCTGCGAGAAATCTCAAAACGTACAAAAGACGTCTTCAGCGTATTTGGGAACACTTGCTTTCTATCTGCTGAAAAAAATTAGATGCATGTGCCTTTAAGACACCTGTTGGCAAACTGTGCTAGGAGAAGGTGGTGTTTTGCTATAGTTTCACATTGCTTAGGGACCAAAGACATTTTTTTTTTTTTGAGAAAGTCAGTGCCTCAGCATACGAGATTACTCATCAAGGCAGGGCAAGGAGCTTATTAAAATTAGGATATCATAAGAGACCTCTGCTAAGCCTAGTTTGCTAGATACTCTATGACAAAGAGTGTTGAAGTGTACCGAGTAAAAAACAAACAAACAAAAAAACTCTAATCTGTTTCAGACTTGATTTTGTCCCGGGTTACAGCTGGTCTTCAGACTTATAGAGGCTTAAACATGGTGGTTATGTTTTGATTCAAAGTAAGGTAAAATGATTTTGTCCCATCCTCAAATACCCGGAACATAAGTATTTTAAAAATCCTGTGTACATCCCTAGGTGTGAGTGTGTTCTAGGTTAGATGAGTGCTGCTGCAGGGTTTAGCCTCATCAGATGCAGCCAGAGCTTATAACATGGCTTGATCACAGCTATCACACGGCCTAGAGAGAGGACTGTCCGTTAATACCGCAGAGCATAGAGGAAGAAATGTCATTCATTTTCACTGACAGCACATACCTGAGGTAATTTCACGTGTACAATACCTTCTATTAAAGCACAGTATATTATATATAAATTGACAGCAGAAGGACTGGACTGTGGAAATTAATTAAAAATGGGATCTAAAAAGAAAAGGCTAACAAACAGTACCTGGCCATGTCTTTTTTTCTTTTCATATTAGACGCATGACTACATAACAGTGTTTTTTCCAAGTACACAATAGCATTATTAAAAAGAAGTTGGAATTGAACCACCAACTTTCCTGTTAATGGACCACTTGTTCTACCTCTTGAGCCTTGAGTGCTTAGAATGCGTAGACTAGGCTAAACAACTTTCACGGTACCGCACAGCTAATAAAAAGCTACTTAATGTTTTCTTAAGATGTTTACCTAAATTCCCCCCTACAATACTCACCTCTACCCGTGCTATAGTGCTGCAGCTTGTCACTGTAGACGGCTTCCTTGGTGTATGCCCTTTTCCTAAAGAGAGCAATGGACATGGGGTCAAAAAGAAAAACAAAAGGATGATGCCATAAAAAGGTATTTATACACATAGATCTATTAGTGTGCACATCCTCTGTGAAGATGACGTAGCTAAAATGTGATCAGTTTGCGCAGGGGTTAGCGGTGCCAAATGAAGTTTATGAAAATGAGCAGATTTTTAATTAGAGCTTGATAGAATCTCTGTGCTTTTCATCTGTCTCCTCTGCCTCCGCATCAAAAGACTGCGGCTCGTTTGATGAACACTTACATGCTCAGGAGTTGCACACGCGGCGCTGCAGAAAATTTGACTTTCATATATCTAAAGGGGTGAGATAGGAACGGGACAATGTGACAAAATGCTCGCGAAATTAGATTGACTTGACTTAAGTGAGTGAAGAGGACAGAGTCAGGAAGTTGTCGGAGAAATTAATATCCAAAATGCTGTTTCATTCCGGCTTTTCGACTTTGTTCACTTTTTCATCAGAGTTGTAATAAGTAAAACAGCAATGTGTAAGAAGGAGCATGTATTTCAAAGTGTAATCACTTGAGTACGGCCGTATCAAAGGATGTAAGACACATTTCAAGGACTTACTACATTTATAATTTTTTATCAGTAATTAATAGAAGATGATACAAGCCTGAGTGGTTACTGTGGAGAGAAATTCAAATACAACTGCTCTCCCTACTGAGGTACAACCACTGATAAGAAGCATGTTAGACTAGACACTGTATGATCATGTAAAATAAGAAAGGAAGGAGTTTAATTTGCTTTCCATTTTTCAAGTTTGTTCCAGCTTTAACTTGCATTTATGCAAACAGTTCACTAACAATGACTTCTGGAAATTGTCCTGATCCATGCAATGATTTCCAGTATGATACTTAATAGTTAATCCAGTTTTAGTATTATTTTTAATTAAATTAAATTTGCATTGATAAATACACACATATACCCCAGAAGCAGCGATCAAATTCCTTTTTTCAATAAAATGTAAAATATTGTTGTTATTGTTATTGTATTGTTGTTTATATATTCTATTGTGAATAAAATTTGATTTTATGAGATTGATAAAACATTGAATTCTGTTATTTTTTCCAGGCACCAGTGTTCTGGCTTGCTATGTTATATATTATGCATGGCATATTTTATGTATTTGTTTTGACAACATACAACTTATCATTTCTAAGAGCATTCCCCATAGTATACCATAATGTCTCCCTTAAGGAATGAACATGTTTGTGTGAATGCTCAACAGTAAGGCATAGAACAGTACCGTAGCTGTTCGAGAAAATGTATTTGTTTTTATAAAGTGCCTGACACTGTATTTACCTGCTGCAAACAATGGAGATGGCAACAAGGGACACAATGAAGACCACTCCTGCTGCGGCGGAACCTGCAATCAGGGGAAGCTGCTCTCTCAGCTCTGACTTGAAGTCATCTGTCACACAAACAAAAGAGACACACAAAAGGACACTGAGTGTCACAGTTTCAACCTTAAGTGGCCAGACTTTGTTTATTTACTGTCATGTGTATGAGCGGGCAGTGTGGAAGATGATCTGAAGATAAAAAGAAATAAAAGGCAGAGTAATTAAATTATACCAGATGTAATGAAGACAACCATTTTGAAAACCAAAGGGATGACGTGTCTTGCCCAAAGACCTGTTTGGAAGATGATCTGAAGATAGATAAGGGGAAGAACAGGTCAAGTGGAATAGTTAGAGCTAGTGTACTGACGGAGGAAAGGAAAACATAGATATTCAGCTTGTACAGGTGCTGACTGAAATCCAGTAGGCTTTAGCTCCAATGACTGACAGGCCTGTGTTGGATAAAGCAGTGGGTAGACAGAGAGGAGCATAAAACTGATGGTGAGACAGTGCGAGGGGGGCCTTTCAGCTCTCTCTGTTGCCAGATCTGTCAACGCTGAGCGGACAAGAAAGTGCACCTTGAAATGTTGCTTCCAAGGTGTTGAAAAGCAAGTCATCTTCTGCCAATCACAATCCAAACATGTTTTATGTAAACAAGCCATACGCAGTTGGACAGCCTTAAATTGACTGGTTATCCTTTTTATTACAGATGTTGCACATGCAGTTAATCTATCATAACAATTTTAGTCTCTTTCCGGGCCTCTACAGCAACATCAAATCAGAGCTTATGGGATACCATTTTGACCAATAGTAGTACTTTAGTCTATCCCCTGGCCTCTACAGACTACAGACAATCTACTCAATATAATATGGAATATGGTAATGCTGTCAATTTTAATTATTTTTTATTATTAAAATTTCCAGACCAAGACAATAGTGGATTTTTTTAGGGGACCAACCAAGGATTAAAAAAAAAAATACTACTAATTGAACCACAAAGAGTCATGATTTGTCTTTGTTTAAAGTCCAAATATCAGCATGGCCAACAACCCCCCAAAAAGTAAAAAAAAAAGGAATAAAGACAGCATAATTGCCTTCTGTTATGACGATAGCCTTAAGTCTGAATATTTCTAATAACAAGTCATCCACCAGTGACAACCCAAAATTGTTTTATGTATACCAGAAACAGTATATAAGCTAAGGCCAAAAAAAAAAAAATCCTTGGTTATCTTTTTTACTGCGGATATCTCCCCTTCAACTTTTGGGCGCGGTGTACACACTACAAGGCAATACATGATTTAGCATGCCACGGGAAAATCAGCAGCTTCTAAATCCAATCCCTGTGTAGAATGGGGCCTATTGGATTAAAGTGATAAAGGGAGAACTAATGCATCTTTGGGAAAGGCGCTACAACCGCGGCATATGAGGGAAATTCAAAGTGACAGGAATTGCTCACTCTTTTAACTTCCACATTTATCAAGAACATTTCAACCAAACAGTCTGAATGGTGTCCCGATAGCCGCTGTGCAATCTCCTTCCCCTCTTCTCATAATGCCTGGTTGGTGTGAGGGGTGCAGATAACTTGCGGCTTATATGAAAATGTTGATTTCTACAGACAGCCAGGAATCTGACAGTCACAGCTTCCCATTACTGAACTATTAGCGGATGGTGAGGCCAATGAGTCAGTCACCCCACTCGTGGCCCACTCACATTCTCTTCATCGCACCTGTCAATCACCTGGCGAGCGTCTGACGAGGTGGCGAGGTGCTACTGCTACCCAAAAGTGCTTTATAACTATGTCTATAATTCATTTTCTGATGGTAATCTTTGTAACCACAGCTTTCCTCAGGCAGACTGATAGCGCTGGCAACCTTAACTATGGCCACCTCCAAACACACTACCACAATCATGCAAAAGGCAACGTGGGTGAAGTGCCTTGCCCATGGACACAACAACAGACTGAGCTTGGATGAAACAGGAATCAAACCCCCAATTTATGACCTACTCACTGCCGTACCAATTGCTGCTGCTGAAAACCGATATCACTTCACTATTTGCAGCACTGAGACTCATTTAGAGACTTTACTTGAGTACTCAGAAAGTAAATTACATTAACACATGTACATAAATAAATGATTTGTGTTAAAATTCCTAGTTAGTTCCCACCTGTGTGTCAACATTTCCCTGAGTCCTAATTGCCTTGACGAATCTGTGTCTTGACTCCCGTCCAGCAGCTTTGCCTTGATGAGTTTTGTACAAGAGATAGAACATGGCAGAGCCACTACATCTGCTGTACACACTTTAACCGTCACGTTCATCATCATTATCATCCTCACCATCCTTCACACTGCTCAATTCATCGTTATCATCTGCATTAACACAATACAACCTGAAAATGTCATCCCTGTCAGATGCATTATGGACTGGTTGGGATGTTGACTATAAGAAAAACATACAGAGGAAACCTCATGAACTGTATGCATACACTGCAGAATAGTTTGTTTTTTTAAATGTAATACATAAATTCAAAAACTAATACAACATAGCATCAACTATCGGTTGTCCAAATTAAGATTAAGGTGGTTTAAGGGGGGTAAAGCAGCGTTTCAGGTTTGAGCCTAATTGGGCAAAGTATGTGGAACTTAGAGGCTGTCAAATATACCAGAATTTCCAAATTCTGTTCAATATGACTGACTTCCTGTTTGTCGTAGGGTGGGGCCATAACAATATTTTATGTTGTGGAGAATCACTGTACCAAGTTTCATTGCTCTCTGACAAAGTAAGTGTATCCAGAGTCCCATGGGGGTCAAAACATAAGGGGCGCTAATGAGACATTCTTCATCGGAGAAGAATTTAATCACTTCTTTGTGCTAGTACTAACCTTCCCTGAAGTTTCATCCAAATCCATGCAGTACTTTTTGCATAATCCTGCTAACACACACACACACGCACGCCAACAGAGTCAATCACATAACCTCCTGGCATTGGTAATAAACAATGCTTCAACAGCCAATGTTAACATACAGGTTCTCACACCCACTATGTTGTTGATTACTGTTTTCACAGTTTTTAGTCAACTAAGGAGCCTGTTTTCCCCTTGAGTGCCTATAGATTATAAACTTTCTTTTCTAATCATGTTTTTCAAGGAACAATTTGCAGCTTAATGTAGTAATGACTCAAATCAGTCACACTGTGCATTTCCTTTTCCACTGTGTTTAACACAAGGTTATACACAATGACTATAATAATGCAATTCACCACCTTCAACCCACTCTCTTTTCTTTAGTAAACTACGAT
The DNA here is from genome assembly GCA_036025885.1 of Hypseleotris bucephala. NCBI lineage: Eukaryota > Metazoa > Chordata > Actinopteri > Gobiiformes > Eleotridae > Hypseleotris > Hypseleotris bucephala. The sequence goes on from JAVQKG010197077.1 coordinate 7,882, forward strand.
GCCAATATGACAGGTGTTGCTGGTCAGTCAAGTCCCCCTGCCATAAAAATAATTTGATCAACTTCTAATCACAGCTATGTATTCTGGGACAGCTCATCGGCAACAGAAGGGCTGTGTGGGAAAACAATTAGGTAAGCATTTTGGATCAAGTACACAATGAACACTTGATTATATACACATTTATATAAGCACATATACACCTTACAGTGCTAAAATGAAGCTTAATAATGCACTCAAACATAAATACTGACAAATGGACAGAGGATGGAATGATTGTATGAAAGATGGACAGAGCTGTGTCTTCTGGCGTGCTGATCCTTACCATCTGTGAGGGTTTGGAAGCACATCTTGCTGCTGTATTTGCCAAAGCCAGCCACGGTTCGAGCTCGCACCTGCACCACATAAACCGTACCTGGCCGCAGTCCCTCCACACGTGCCGTGTTGGTCTGACTGCGCAAGATGGTGGAGTTAATCTCAGCGTGGTCCTGAAAGAGCACCAAACAAGTTTAGGAATGGGAGCAAAGGTGTGGTAGGCTACATAACATGTTTAGAAAGAAACACATTTCTTATATCTAGGTGTACAGCGGCAGAATGGTTAGCTAGCAGCAAGATTGTGACTTGATTTGCTTGATGAGGAATCGCGTCTTCACTGTGTTTCCGTGGGTATTCTTCACAAACTCTGGCTTCCACCCACTGTCCAAAGATATTCATGTATTAGGGGAATTATTAGGCAAAAACATTCCCCAGTGAGTGAATGATGTGAAGAGTAAGAGTGGATGATTGTGTCAGCCGCTAACAGGTTCCAGTCACTAGCACCCCTGACTGCAATAAGTAAGGTTAAATGATTTTGATATTATGTGGCTAAAGCCCAACTTACCATAGACACGAGCCAAAATATTTCAGTGTACAAATTAGATCAGTTCAGCTTGCTGTTCCCTCTGAAAAACCTGTTGATGTTAACTCCCTCCCCTTTTTTCCCCTCAGCCTCAACATTTGTCTTCATCAAGCCCAAAGTGTCCAAGTGGAGTTAATGTGATTGCACACATCATAATCATAATGTCTGCTGCCTGTATGTGTGTGGGCGTGGGGTGGTGGGGTTAGTGCAGCGGCTGATATCATAGCTGTGTTTACCTCGTCTACTCAATGACGGAGCAACCGGAATGATTCAATTACACCAATCAGATCCTATAATGATTTCTATGTGGGTTGCCTGTGCCTCAAGTTCCTTATCACTTCCTGAAATCACTTTCCATCCTCTTCTTGATTTTCTTCTTTGCCTGTACATATTCCACTGTATAATATTTTGTTTTCAATAGGATAGTTTATGGCCTGTTTTAGTCCTGGTTTAGACTTGTGTTTGACTTGATATAGCTCATTTTAGTCCTGATTAAGACCTATAGTTTTTATTATAGCTACTTTAGCCCAGGGTCAAACCAAGCTCTGATTTAGTCCTATAGTTTATATGTGCTTAAAGGTGTAGTCGTAAGTTTCCACTAATAAGAAATTCTAATCTGATGTTGAGGCCAATGGAGGGACTGAAATAATTATGACAGATTACCTACTTTACATTATAAAACTGTGTTTTTTTTATTTCAAACATTTTCAACCTTCAAGGCCTGGTTTAGTCCTGATATAGTCATAGCTTATACTTGATTTTAGACCTCATTTATTTCTACTATGTACTGGTCGGCCCGGTCTAATATTAAACAAGCCAGGCTCCCAAACAGCCTGAATCTATTTACACTGTTTTCCTGACACTGGGAGTTTTCCCATTTACTTTAAGGTTGCACCTCCTCCTCTTTCTCTAGGAGCTATCAGCCGTGTGCAGCAGTGGGTGTAGAGTAGGTGCAAGTCTTATTTTCTAGCTGTCATATTCACTCTGGGTTATAGGAAGGTGACAGGCCTAAGTAATTACTGATCCCCCATAGCAGATTCTTCCAGTAGCAAGCCCTAAACTAAATGCTGCAGTATGGAGCATTGTTTCAAGAGCTCTCTTCAGCCAGGAGATCAATGCGGACACTGTCTAGGAAGTATGGTGTCTTTGAAAGGGACATTTATAAGAAGACAGGAGTTTCAAACATTCAAGATAGATTTAAGATTGTTACATTTCTTTTGCCACTTGCATGACCATGTACAAAGTGTAAAGGTATATAATATTCTATAGGTTTATTTAGTTGCCTATTAATTTGTATTTTAGAAAATAAATCTCATGTCTATGGGTGGCTCAAAGGTGAACTTCTGGATCTGAGAGACAATCAAATGTTACTTCAACAATTAGGGATATTAACCACACAAACACAAAATATTGTAGACTTGCAATACCTATTTTAGAAGTTATTGCTCCAGAAAATATTAAGTTTAAAATGTATGATTCTGTTGAAAAACCTTTTCCATGACTTCCCATTCAAATCATGATTTAAGCTAAAGGCTACATACTAAAACTCAATGAACAGACACGGATGCTAGACAGTCTACAATAATAACCCATATGCACAGGTTGAATTCAGTAAACACCACAAATCCTACTCTTAATTAACAAAATGCACACAATATGTTCGATGTCCTTTATGCTGCATACAAATCAAACAGCATACCAACATCAACACTGTTTATTTGATAGAGGCCTAGAAGACAAGTCATCCCATGGGAAAGTGAAATATTACCGGCTCTTCATCTTAGGCATGGGATATGTACCTCATGGGGTCAGGGATTTGTCTATTCCTTCATGTCAGTCAGTGCATCCTCCTAGGGGCCACCAACCCATCTGTTAAGTTTGAAAAGGAGGACAGGTGAGCAGACAGATGGCAATTGGCCAATGGGGGTGCATCCCTAGAGAGAGTCCCAGCTAGGAATGGCCCTTTCACGCTGCCAGTCAAATGGGGATTACTACTATGCACCACACATACACATCTGCCACTTAAAATGAGCTGGCACTTGGCACTCCTGACACTCCAGAGAAGGCCAAAAAGAAGAGCAGTGCCAGGAGGAAGTTTCAGCCATGAGAGGTCCCTTCCTGCTGCCAGTCAAATGGGGATTAGCAGGACCACACCCATAACTCAACTAAATAAAGATGCAGGTGGGGAGGCAGATGGTGGAGCAACCAATCAAAAGCATTGCCAGGGGTGACAGACAGCAGAGCCAGCGGGGAGCAGTCACTAAACTCGTTTGGACTCATTTAGAAGAACTGTCTCCCAAAGGACAGTGATTATTGGCAGAAGGACTAGTCTATAAAAGGAAACAATATGGATACAGGATTTTTAGTGTATCTTACATAGCTGTGACATAATTGCTTTGGCTTCTAGTTAATAACATTCCGATCTCAACATCAGTGAGTGGATTAGCATGAAGAGACACAAAGATGTGAGCAACCGACAATCACCAATGAAATGCATGGGGAGAACCTACATACCTGTCTTTTAACAATATACTGTAAGTAGACTTTTTATTGTAAAGTGTAGTCACATTTTTATTTATTTATTGATTTTAACAAGAGTTATAAAAAGTGAACAGCAACCCACAGTGGCTGAGGTGCCATTCCTTCACCTACAGTAGCACACGTATAATTAGCTGAATTCCATAGGGAGATAGGGTTTCTCATCAGCTGCCATTGTCCCAGGCAAAAGGCCAGAGAAACAAGATCTGTCTTTGTATCTCTTTCTGACATTTCAGCTTTGTATTTTCCACATTTTTGGGGCAAGCTATTCAGAAAGGAATCATTATTCTTGTGGACCCAGTAAAGGCCACCTAGACATGTTCTATTGGACTAAAGAACCTGCGGTGACTTGACATGACCTAAGAATTGGTGTGAGAGAGACGAGACCGGAAAGAGGACTTGGAAGGGGTGGGGTTTGTCAGTAATTCTTTTAAAAATGCCAACTACAACCCAAAATGGACAGCATGAGCACCTGGCGTTGAGACAGACATGGTGGGATACCATGTGTCCTGTTCACATGTCCACTTACGCACACACAGACGAGGATGGGGGAGGAGGAAGACACTCCAATAATTTTTAGAGAGTGGAAATGAAGAAAAAAGGATTAAAACATATGGCTTTTGGTTAAAATACTGAGAAGTAGAAGAAGGGAAAAGTTCAACATAATACAGTGGCTCTCTGAGTTATCTGCTCTGTAAGCTCTTTGCACACACTGACGCTGGGCTGAGGAGGGACCCCCTTTCTGGCCCTTCCCCCCAGGCAATTAACACAAAAATTGGCTATATCTCTACAATAACACAATATTTCAGTAATATAAAATTACTGTAAATTCAAGGAAAATATAAACAACAATTTGTATATTTTACTGTGCCTAAAATGTACCCAAGAAAAAACAATAAAATTATTTGGGGCAAAAATCTGGCATCTTTGTATGACGTCACTTGCTTGCGTATTGCGTCTGACGCAATATAATAAGGAATTAGAAGCAACGCTCGGTTTGACAGTGGGGTGAATACTGGAGAATTGTTGTTAGACAACACAGTTATTGTGTAGTTGTTGATTTAGCAGTGGCAAGTGTGCACCCATGGAGTGGGACAAGGGTGCTACAAGTCTTAGATTTTTTATTCTATTAAAAATCCAAGCTTGTCTTTATTTTATCTCTGTGTCAACAAAAGTGTTGGTGTGAGTGTGTTATAGAGCTGTGCCAAGGAAGAAGAAAAGAATAATAAATACTTTATGCTGGCAGCTCTTCAGAGGAATAGCTAATTTCATGTAAAGCATATCAGCAAAATTGCCAAATATGCAGATGGTGCTATGGTTTGTGTACAGCAGATGTATGTCATGATTTTTCAGCTGACATCGAGAACGAGTTGACCTGCAGTCCCTCTGACACACACACACACATGCAATACACACATCCAAGCACGCACACGCGCACACATATATACACACACGCGCGCACGCACGCACACACACACAGACACACGGACACACACACAAACTGGGCCCATCAGTAACCAGAGCCAGTGGCTGCTCTGCTCCGGCTTTAATGGAGGGCCTGACCTCTTCTATGCTGAGTTATTTCCACCATCCCCAAAATTTCAAGCCACTGGAAAAAAGATCAGAGCATATGTTTTTTCCACTAGAAAACTTTAATTTCTTTCATCTTGCTTCCCAATTTACGGGGTCCCAGGACCACTTATTCTGTAATGAAAAGGAGACAAAAAAAGAGAACAGTGCCGTAGAGACAGCAGCCTTTAGCACCTACTGCAGCTTTATGTCAACCACTAAAAACACAGTCTTTTTGAGTTATTACCATCTGCAGTCTCCGCTGTCACTATAAATGGGAAGCTGGCTTTTATTTTTGTAGTTTAGAGGGAATATCATTTTGGGAAATAGTCTTTCTCACACTGCCAACTGCAGACTGTCTAAGGTTGGCCAATGCTTACCTTTTGTCATTTACAGCAGCTAGAAATCTAGAAACTATCTGTATTTCTGATGATGGTATAACACATTTGTTGCAATACATTACTACAATAGCCCATATTCACATACAATTGCTATGGGTGTTTTCTAGTGACTGTAAGTACTACATTACAGATCAATGCAATGTAAAAGAGCAGCTCACTAGTAGAGACAATCATCTCTGAATCATAACATTGACACTGTCAGATTAATGGATGTAGGCCTTGCTCATGTGCATAAAAGGAAGACATACAAGGC
>JAVQKG010197110.1:0-11191 GCA_036025885.1 Hypseleotris bucephala
GATAGAAAAAGAGCAAGAGTTAAATTTTATTTTCAGCAAAGGTCAGTAAAGGTCTAAGGATGAACTGAGATGATTGGTTATGTAGGGGAAAAAAGATATGGCATTTCTCCATTGCAATATTGGGGCCGAAAAAAATTAGTGGGTACTTTACATTTGTGAGATACAGTATTGGTAAGGGCTTTGTGACTTGATGGACAGAGTATTTACTCCTGAACTAGAAAATCACTGATTGGATCCAGGTATTTGTACTACATCTGTACCATTGCAGGATAGAGCCATTGTCTTGCTAGCTGCTTTTAGTTAGCCACAGTAAATACTTTGGTTACAAATGAACACATAACCTGCCCAAATACCCATGAACTCTCTGAAAAGGAATTCCAAACCCATTTATTCTTCCTTTCTTTGTCTCCTCTCCAAGCCCCTTCTCTCCTTTCCTTCCCATGTTTCCTTGCAATAGACGGATGTAAGAGATTTACAGTCAGGGGTCACACGGTGGATCTAATTAGCTTAAGTAGGTTGGAGGGAATAAACGCTTCCGCTGTAGAAGACACTGGTGCCACAGCTCTGTCTGAGTAAGCAGCAAAACAAACCGATCTATTCTCCACATGTGTCTGACCTACTGTCCTTTAGGTATGCCCTTTTCCTGTTGCTTAGAAATACTTCCATTACCACAATAAAGGAATACATTATGAGCTGAGACAATAGGGTCGCAGAGAAAGATGGATGGTTTGAAAAAAATCCACTCATATGCATGTCCCAACCAAGTCTGAAGGATATTTCTGTGTATATGTTATATAGATAATACATCCATAATCAATAAGATAGATACCAGATTTGAATTTACACTCTGCCCACAGACTCTAGTTCGCATACAAGTACTTTTTGACATTCAACCATCAACTGCAGACTGCAAATGATTATGAATACAATTTTAATGGTATTTCATAAACTAACTCCTACTTGTAGCCACAGCTGGCCAAGGGCAGACTGACCCACTATGGCCTCTCCAACCACCACCAAAACTGATTACATACTCATGCATAGTGAATGTGGTTGAAGTGTCTTGCCCAAGCACACAATGACAGTTGAAACAAGCTAAAGTGGGAAGTGAACAGCCAACTTTGGGTACTATCTAAGTTAGCCCTTCATAAATAGTCTATGCAAGATAATTAACTTCATTTACTTTTTTATTTAGATACCGCAACACTGCTTAATGTATGTGCACTTTGTTGCTCCTGTCTTCTTTTATGTTTTCAAATTGCCCAACAGGCCATTAAAGTTTTTTGTGTACAGTTTTTTGATGTTGTGTACTTCCAAGTGAACATCCTAATTCAGTCCTCAGAAGTAATAAGTAATTATCTGACACAGTACAAAACGGTGCCAAATACTAATTAGTTCTTGCAGAGTCCTTTTGTTTGTATGACCTTGTTTGAATTGCTTCTGCTCCTCTTTTTCCCACGTTGAAAACAAACAACACGCGCCCTTTAACATTGTGTGACATTTCGCCATCAACAAAACAATACAATATTTCCTTGTCATTTGGGAAGAGGCAGGTGTTGGCAGCTGCATCTTTGGCCGCATTGTAAGAGCACTGCTGTGTATTCCGATTGGTATTCCCTTTAGTGCCATGTGCGTCTATCTGGCTCTGAAAGGATGAATTGCAAGCTAGGGGTGGGCAATTTGGCGATACAAATTTAATCGTGATAAAAAATTACAAAGATTGAGTTAGGAAGATCTGGTGAAGATCGTTGAAATATCTGCTCTTCACCATAATTTTTGCTGTAACAATGCCAGTTACAATTACAAACAAAAAAGGAAAATAAATAGTATTAAGTATTATAATGAAAAGTGGATTTGATGAACAATGAATTTATTATTAAGTTATGTTTTATGTGGCAGTAGTTTTCTGTGTAAGGCAGAACATTCAAAATCGTGATTTTGTCTTAATATAAATTGTTGCATTATACTTTTACCATATTGCCCACCCTTATAGCTAACTTGAAGATGGGTTAATAAATGAATGAATACATTATCCAGCAAATAAGCACATTGCCAGATAAGGCCAAAATTTCACACAGCAGCCACAAGGGGTCACTAAACAGATTTTATTAAGTTCAGTCCTTACCAAGGAGGAAGAGAGGAATACAAATCCCAAAATCCCAAAACCTGGCAACATGTTTGTGAACACATTGTGAGATGTGAGACCAAAGATGCAAACCACAGCCACAAAGGACGATAAAAAGAAAAAAGAAATTCTGCGTAATTTCGAGATACTGTATGATAAAGTAATTTTGGCCTAATTAATAGAGAATTTGACCCTGGACTCAGATCAACAACTCACTACCTGGCTCGGATGTCCTGGAGAGGGATGTGCAACTCACTTGAAGAAATAAATAAATAGAAAAAAAAACAATCTGGGCTCAACTCCCAATACCCAGCAGAAAAATTACCACAATTTCGAGAGCACCAGGGAGTTCTCGATATCCTCCTTCAATACAAACAAAAACCTCCTCTTTTTGGATCAATGTGTGACGGATCCTGCACTTTCTTGGCAGATACACTTTGTTATGTTTCCTCTTTCCTCCGGTGCTCTTCCCCTTTTTCCTGAGAGTGCTGCTTCCTTCCCCTGCCGCTACAATTCAAATAGAAATTTTAATTAGAACCGAATCTGGTGTTTGTGTGTCTATTTATCTATTGTCAAAAACAGAGTATTCCCAATGTGCAACAAAACAATTTTCCCACCATGTTGACCCCTCCCACCTGTCATTGTTGCTTTGTGTATGGTAACATCAAGCCCAGCCTCTGTTTTGATTTACATCCCACATGGCTTTTCTACCTTTGCGCCTACCCTTCCCTACAGTCATCAAGAGTGGAGTGTGCACGTTCTCCTTGTATGTTCTTCTCCACTACACTGGCTAATTCTCCAAGTAATTGAAGGTAGAGTAGAGGTGTGTGATATGACAGTAATCTTTAATGGAATATTCTTGAATCGTGCTACTGTGCATTTATTTATGCTCTGCTCATTACAATGCCAGTTTTCAAATTCAATCAAAAGATCAAAAACAAATAGTATTAAGTATTATTATGATGGACATTGGATTGGCTGTACTGAAATGATCAACTAAGAGTATGTTATTTGCTTAAAGAAATTGTGACTTTTTACTTACCATATTGCTCACCCCATGCAAGTGTAAGTTTAGTCAGTGTGTCTCTGTGTCAACCCTGCAACTAACTGGCTATTGTCGAAAGTGTACACCCTTAAAGCCCACCGAATCCAAAAAAGCCCAAAGAACAAAATTTGTTTCTGTTAACAAGTTACCTAAGCATCATGATTATACTTGCCAAAAACATCCTATCACATTATATTTTGAACAATTATTTTGTCCAGAATTTTATGCATGCTTATTCCCAGTGTGCCCAGAAACAATTTGTTGCCATGTTGACCCCTCCCACCTGTCACAGCTGTCTTGTGCATGCTAGCATCCCTGTCCAACCTCCCTTTATTTACTACCCACAATGCCTTTCAGCCTTAGCTGCACCCCGGAGAGCCACAAACAGATAACTACACAATGCCCGCTACAGTTGTTCCCTCTCCACCGTTTTAAAGCCGAATGTTAACGATTACGTTTATTGATTAACCCATTACATGTAGGTGTCTAATATCAGAAAATGGACCAAAATGTCATTGACAAATCATTTCATACTGTGCTCGCATGCTTACATAACCACTGTTCAATTTGCTGTTTTAGACAAAAAAAAATGAATGGAAAATCTTTAAAACTGACCAAATTAAAAACTGAATCTTTTTCCAACTGGTGGGTTATCACTTTTATTGATTTCTCACTTTAAATTGGTTGGTTCATTGATTGCTTGAGGTAGCTCTATTGTTCACTAGAGGACATTTAGCATATGTTACAGAGCTGTATAAAGGCCGAATGGGAAGTTGGCATATGCATTAATCGTAGGTTGCAGTTTTTCACATATGTACTTGGTTTTGTGGCTCTATTTTTAGCCCATTCTACAAAATACATTTACTGCAGTTTAGTTGTTTTGATTTGCAAATATGAAGAGAGCGGAAAGAGTATGCCAACAGACTCCAGTCCTTGAAGCATTTACAAAACTACTTCCAACATGTCCAATTGCCCAAAGTTCTGCAAGTTGAGTCAAATGTTAAGTGATGAAATATTGAGCAAATTTCTAGTATTTTGGAGCCACTGAGGGTAGTTTTTATAGGCAAAACCTTAACTGTTTTCTAAGTTGTCAGAAAAAGTTGCATAAGTCAAATGTTGTTTACACTATAAACCCAAAACAATAACAAATCTTAAGTCATGTTTGTTATCTTTTAAAATTCAAGTCATTTATTTTTTCTACCTCTGAATCTCACTCACAAAGAAACAGCTGTTGCTCTTGCCAAATATGTAAAGCAGATCACGTCCCAGTGAACTAAAAGTGTCCTGACACACGGGGCAAAGCATATTTTGTGATTTTGACGTGAAGTCTGAACCGCGCTGATGTTGCATGAGGACAATGGCTTACCACAACAGACATCCATTTATATGAAAATGTGAATTTGAGCTAAAAATATTGAAAAGCCAAGCAGAAAGAAAGAGGCGGTTGTTTCTGTTTCGACCCGCTACTCACTCAGTGCTCTCGCTGCTTGGCACAGTTTCACAAAAAGCCTCCCACAGCTAAAAAAAAATGTCTAAAACAACAAAAAGCCCTCTCAGTTTGGACACACCCCTCCTTCATCTCGCCTTATCTCTTTGCATTGGCGACACATTTGTCAAGTGCTGTGACTTCTCATTCATGCAGGCTTTATTAAAATCGAAGAAGCAATCCATTCCTGACAAAAAAGACAGGACAAAGATTTTTGGTCTTAAACTATGGACCTTTTCCTCTGTGGCTTTCTTCAGTCTGTTGCATTTTGTCCAGTGAGTGTAAACAAAGTAAAATATTCAAGTTGTCTGCAGGAAATCCATGGGTTATAGCGTACCATGGGAGTAGCTGTATGTTGTACAAGGCATGGGCATGACATTTGTGTGTCAAACATTTGCACTTTGCTGCTCAGCTGGATACAGTGGATCAAACAAGAGACTGACAGACTACCAAACAGCTCACCTGCTGCTGGGAATACTAACATCACCAAGGCACAGACCTACTGTAAAATTTAGTGGCCCCAGTAATTATATCTATTACTTTCTAATGATTAACTTACATTGGTTAAGGGAGTGGAGTGGTGCTCAAACCATCAACCAAACCATCATACTACCAAATATTTGGGTTTCCAAAAACCACCTTAGTCAAATAAATTAGGAACTAGCACAAAATCAGGCCTATGTATTTTCTAAACCAGTCTAAACCAAGACTAAAACCACAAATAACCCAAATCTGAACCAAGACTTAACCATCTCAAAACTTGGATTTCCAGAAACTTGAAGTCCAAGTACCACCAGAAGTACCCATACCACACTTTGAGAAACACTTGAGGCTTTGTATTTAATTGAAGCAATTTCCCCATATAATAAAATAATGTAAGTAAGTGTAAACAAATGTATTTTAAGAGATAAATATCAAATGACTTGGTGTAACTTTGGAGAGTTTTTAGATTTTTTTAATGTAAGGGTTCAAATTTTACAGCGTGCAGAGAAACCCATAGCTCTATGACAGGTCTGTGTGTGTGCAATAAAAAGCAGAAGTCACAGGAGTCAATGCTCTATATGTCTTAACATCTCAACTTTTTGAATGATTCACTTTGAAAGATGCCAACCACGGCCCGCCTCAATCATGCATCACACACTGTCATAAAAGTCTGCTAACACGCACAAACTCCAGGTCAGGAAAGAAGAAGTTTAGGCTAAAATAAAACATTTGACATCTACAACTGGAGAGATGGAGAGTTGAGCCCAACTGGACGCAGGGCTCAGGCTTATAAAACATGCATGTGTAGGTCAGCAGGTGTAGGGATCAGATCAACCACAGCATCAATCTGGACCATCCAAGAAAAACTACAAAGTTCTAACTTTTGTTCTTAACAATAAAAATGGAGGAGTTGTACATAGTAAATGTGTCTGTGACTTTGCAAACACAAGGGATATACAAATGTCAGCATAACGTTCGGTTTAGTGTTGGTTTAATCCTTGACTCATTTAGTTTAAAACCAAAGATTTGAGGTGTAGTACCGTTTAAATCCTGGTTAGTCCTGGGTTAGGAATTGAGTATTTTTACTTGAAAGGGGTTAAGTTTGAGACCCGTTTAGTCCAGGTTTAGTCTTGATGGGGTTCTTGACCTGATTTAGTACTGGTTGTTCAATACTGGTTTAGTTCTAGTGTAGTCATATTTGAGTCATAGTCCTGATCTAAACTAGTTATAATGCTTTATAATCTTGGTTTAGCAGCACATTGTTGTTTCCCTGACAGCCCGGTCCACACTCTCTGAGTGGAGTTTGCATGTTCTCCCTGTGTCTGCGTTGGTTTCCTCTGGGCACTCCTCTTTCCCCTACCACTACCAGTGGGCCAGGACTCCCCTGAAGAGATTCTTAAGCTCTGTGTTGACTTCATGGTCAAATAAAGGTCAAATAAAAATATAGTTTTGTGAACTACTTCAAACTAAGTATTTTAATTTCTCAAACGTGTCTAATATATTAGCCTTTCCCTGCCTTGATAGAAGACCTGGATGACATAAAAATCTGAAAAATACATTACAGCAATCCAGACCCACTGTATGTGACCTCAATGGTCAGTGCAGTTCTGGCCAAAAACAGTGCATGTTATGAGGTGAAGTTTTGTTGTTTTTCCATGAACTGTTTTGCCATCAGCAGAAAAAGTGGTTGGTTTTGAAGCTCATACATCAAAATGTCTGCCACAGGCCACAGGTCAGCCAAGGATACTTTAAGTGCCATTTCTCAGCAAGGTTCTTTAAACACAGTGTGAATAGTAGTTATCAGATGTGTGGCACAGCAAGCATAAACAAGACTATATTATTTACTTTACCGACCTTGATTTTTTTTTAACACACACATGCTCTATTTATTATCTTTGTGAGGGCATTCACAGCATAATGCATTCCCCAATATCCAGTATAAAACACCTTGGCCCAATAAAGCTTCAAAGTAAGTTAAAAGTCATTGTTCTGTGCAAAGCAGTATCGACCAGCCTATAAAAGTATCCTTCCAGTTCATCCTTGGGCCAGTGCTCTCATTGTCAAACTGTAACCTTTGAATTTGGATGCCCCAGACAGTGACTTTCTCTTGTGCCACTAAAGGCTCAGTATAGATTAGAAGTGGTCTGCAGCCATGCTGCAAACAGCTTAAAGATCTATGACCTGTGTCGTAAACTCAACGAATGTCACGATCCCACAAAATCATTCATTTCAGTCAGAAACACGCCATCACTTGCAGGAGACTTTTAAAAAGTACAAGACAGTGTCCTTACCTTGGTCTGAAGGGGCTCTGTGTCCTCCAGGATAGACACGAAGGGGATCTCCAGAAACGAGGACACAAACTCCACCTGGATGAGCTCCTCTCTGCTCCGGGGGAACGACAGCACGGACGACACTCCTCGGACCACCAGCTCCTGACAGGCGCTGCGGGAGAAGGACTCCGGGTCCCCTCCAACGGGGGTCCGAGCGATCATGTCCAGAGTCAGGTTGTAGGGCAGCAGAGGCGGGCTCTGAGAGGACGTGGTGGTGGCACCGCTGGAGGTCTCGGACCCTGAGCTCTGGTGCCGGAGGCTAGCCAGGGCGCGGTTCAGAGCGTTCTGTATCCGAGCAGGCTGCCGGCTGGGCAGCAGCGCACCCAGGCGCACGCTGTGTCCGATCCGGGAGAGGATGTGGCAGGGCTGAGTGCGCGGGGAGCAGGGCTCTGGGGATGAAGAGGAGGAGGAGGAGAGCAGAAGCAGCAGCAGCAGCGGTAGCGGTGTGAGGCAGAGGAGAAGAGGTCTCCCGGGCACGAGGCAGTGGCTCCAGAGTCCAGAGAGAGACAGCATGCTGCAGCTCCGACGCGCGACACTGGACGACTGGACTGCGCATAGCTCCCTCTTTCCGCCGACTCCAGCGCTTTCCTCGGACTTCTACTTTCGCCTTTACACCCCCTTCTTTTCCACTATATAGTAGTTGCACCTCCTCAAAGTTTGTCCTTCTTTCGGCTGTCCATGTCAGTCAAAAGTGGGATTGGCACTTGAGAGAAAAGCAGAAATACCAAAGACGCGCGAGGAAAAAGCCGGTAGACGGTGCGCACAGCTCCGAGCGCTCGCCCCGCTTCTGTCAGTCTCCGCTGGAGAAAGGCTCACCAGCTGTGAGCTCTGTGCTGTGTGTGTCTGTGTGTGTGCGGCCAAGCGCCGGCCCGCCAATACTGTAACCTCTCACGAAGACTGCCTCTTGCTGAATTTTAATTCAAACAATTCGTCGGTAACATTTCCTTCCTGTTCCTCCCGCTCCACCGAGAATACACGCATAATGTTTTCATTCAAAATTGTGACAAAAAACATGGAAAATATTCTCCAGTGAAATTATATTTTATCTTTTCAATTTAAGACTCGATTTCACGACGGAAACGAGTTGTTGATTTATAGTTCTGTTTGAAAATGAACTCTCATACATAAAACTGTAATAAGTGCTTTTTGTTTATACAACACACCTGGATTTTCAGCCATGGGCTCATGAATTAGATCCATATGCATGAGCTCAATATATCCTCATAACCTTATAACTGTGCATTTGATTTATTCAGTTGACTGGGTGATGCAAAATTGCTATGAGCCACTCGTCTGAAATATACACCTCTTTGACACTATAAGGTTTTACTTAACTTAAAACCAAAGTCCTCTACTATTGGGGACTTTTTTGTCACATTACCTTCAAAATCACTCTAATAAGTTACAGAAAATGCAGTGAAAGAGCTTTAAGGTCAAAGTGACCTTGAAGCTCATCTTCCAAATTACCAAATTGGTATTAGTTATGGACAAAGACGTGTACTTCAGGTTTGGACATGAGATTTGAATTCATTTCAGCTTTGACAGTGAAATCATGTCCATCCAATGCTGTTTCTCTCTAAAGCAGTTAGATCATTGCAAATGCAGCTGCTGGAAATTTCAGAGAAAAAAGTAAATGGGATGTTTTAATTAAATCCTGCAGCCATTTGTTTAGTGAGGTAAAAGGCTATATTTAAGCACCTTCTCCACTGCGACCGTCACTGCCCCTGCCAGGTGGGGCCAACACAAAGCTAATAGCTCAGTGAAATCCTAATTTTCTCTTTAAGATTTATTTCCAGTTTCTTTTGCTTCGTCCAAGTAGAACATTATCCCTTGTGTAACCGCCACGTCTTTTCAGCACCACGGCCAGCGCCAGTCCCATAATAGAGATCCACTGTGCATTTATATCTCTCACTCAACTGTCACTTGTCTTTTGATTTTACTATTATTGTTACTATTCAATATATAGATCAAATTCATATTCAATGTATCATTTTGTCCTTGTATTTGGCATGCAGTTGTAAACTTCTTTGGCAACTGTAAAAGCAAAACATTTGAAATTAGAATTGGCCAGCTTGTTTTTGTTTGTATTTTACAAATATGACTGAAAAAAGTTTTAGAAAGACAAAGTAATAATTCAAGAAGAATGTTTGTTGGTTTGGTTCCCGCACACATCTGAATGACAGTTTTGGACTAAAGGTAAAATCCTACTTCCAGTCACAATATGTTAGTAAAATTGTTAGTTGGCATTTCTTTTCCTCACTGGATCAAGCATTGGTGTTAAGGTGTGGTTAGCTATTACATTTGAGATGGGCCATTTTGTACTATTAAAGCATAACGTTCAACGTTGCTGATGAAAAATCTAACTTTTTTTTTATTAAACAGCTTGATAGCCAAAATGTTGTTGCAGGGTGAATGAAGCTTCCTCCACCAACCTGGTATTGTTCTCCCTGGAAGTTTTGGGTCAGGTCACAGGTCTCACAAGAAACACATTTCTTATGTATTATGATGGCCATTGGATTGGTATTGTATTAAGCAGTAGTCTTTAATATAATACATTAACAAAAGATTGTGATCTTGATCATAAAAATATATATTATATTTTAACCATATTGCCAACTGTGCTGTTCTTGAAAACTGTTGGGGGAGCTCTATAGAGACAAAATGCAGCTAAAACAGAGAAAAAAAGTTGAAGAGTTAACCTTAATCTTTTTGTCCCCAGACTCCAAAGTGGTCTGTGTTTGTCTGCTTTGCGATAATACCACGTTTAGGCACCAGTGAAGCCTAAATTTCCTATCTGCTTGTATATATAATTTTGTCTTCTTCTATTTTTATTCTAGGCTAAAGCTGTGGGGTTATATGAGTGCGGGATGCCGTAAAAAAGCCTTTCTCTTGCACACCTGTAGATAGAGAGAGACACACACCTTCACCAGATCAACATGTTATTTCACAGGCTGTCGGGTCACCTCCTGCGATACGGCGCGCACTTCCCTGACAAATCTGACACTGTCTTGGCAAAAAAGAGAAAAAGGCACAAGCTATTTTTTGTTTTTTCTTTCTACATTTTTCTGGCCCTTACCTCCGTCTCCGCTTGCTCCACTTGCTCGATATAGAGGGAGATGAAAACCAGCACTGTGGGCTTTGTTCTATTGCACAAACCAACAGCATTAAACTTGCATGGCTCCTCTCGCACACTCCCTCAGGTACCTGTTGAAGCCAGGCAGGTACAGCCAAGAACAGACAATGAGACTCTTTCCAAATGTATTTTTCTGTGTTTATTTGTTAGCACATTTGGCTTTGTTGGAAAATGTAAGGTTTATTGCCCAACTGAGTCTGTTATTATGAATTGTCTGATGGAGTGCCATGGTCCATGATAATAAGCTAGTTATGAAAATCGACCTAATCTGCTCTTCACTTCAGTCATTTTACTATAACAATGCCAGTGTTCATATCAAGGAAAAATTAAAAGAAACAGTATTAAGCATTATGATCATCAATGAATATGTCAAAAAATGGTTTAATGAAGCTGTAGTCTGTAGTCTATATTTTTACCATATCGCTCACCCCTTCTGACATGTACATTGTAGTACTCTAATTAACAACGAGACAATAGGTTGGTTTCAGGTTCTAGAATGTGATGATGTCACTCCTGCAGCTGGAGGGCAAGAGCCAGAATTCTATATCAACTATATGGGATTTTTATAAGAAATATCCTCCCAACAAAT
>JAVQKG010197123.1:0-11524 GCA_036025885.1 Hypseleotris bucephala
GGAAGTTACATTGGTTTATCTAAACTATATTATGCTGGTTACATATTCCATCTAATGTATTAATGCACATATGAATAACTCATTGGCCCTTATTAATAGTGCATATGTGCTCTTGTGTAAAAAAGCCATGGTGAGCCATCTAAACAAGCCTGCTTGCACTATTTGAAGCCTAGGTGCCTCTTTGAGCTGGGAGCACACCACAGAACAAGTGAGAAGGAGGAGGAGATGCCAGGTCTCATATGTTGTAAGGTGATGAAGAGCACGGATCTGCCCTTAAAGAAAACGTGCCCTGCGGACGTGTGCAATTTATGCGTATTCCTCCCTTTTTCAACCCCATTCTTCAAAACTCAAACACAGTGCAACAAAAGGCAGTTTGAAATACTCCCTGCCCCCCCTGAATATATTGAAGAAGAGGACGATGTGGAGCTTGCAGGTTAAAAATGTATATGCAAATGCAGGCTACATTAGAGCATGCACAGGTTGTTAATAAATTAGCACGTGGCAGAAATAATTCAGTTTAGCGTGATAATTCTTGGGTGCGAGCTGTCAGCCGTCGCATTGTTCCGTATAGAGAGTGACGCGGAGATGGCAACACGAGCGGTGAACTGTGATGTTTTAGTGTATACCTCGCTCTTCAGGCTCAGCGCACTGACACAATAACTGCCTTTTTGCTCGCTTTGCCTCTTGCTTTTTTGTCAATTTGGAAGAACAAAGGGTTTAATTAAGGATGCCTCTCAAGGACTGGTTGACATTACGGTTGCACACACCTCAACACACATACCTCCACTCTAGTGCAAATACAGGCTTGTGTTCCAGACATAAAATACATTTTCTTTCCAATCAAACCTACTCAGATGAAGAAACTTATCTAAAACTTTCTTTTGAAGAGTTTAATTTCCTTTGACAAATCAATATTAATGTTTTTTGTGAAGCTAACTGACCCTTACATTGTCCAGAGTATTCCTCCAAAAGCCCTTAGTTGCCTGCATATGTGATTCCTAACAGGAAAGACTACAACACTATAAATTTTATCCAAAGGTCATGGATATTTTGACATGGATTGAAAACACTCAGTTGCCTTTCAAGGTCCGGATGGAATTATTCTTGGAGACACGCATATGCAAATAACTTATGTTCCCAAAAAATGTACATTTCTTTTCTAGTCTAACCTACTTGAATGAATCAACTTCTCTCTAACTTCCTTTTTCAGAGTTGAAATTTCTGGTTTGCCTGAAAAACATTGATAATCACTTAAGTGGGGTGATGTTGTTGCAACGCTAAGTGTGAGATAGTATGAATGTTATGTTTCTGCTCTGGTTGCTGTGGGCGCAATAAGCTGCTTTCGGGCTCTGGGATGTAGTAGTATGACGAGTGCGCTTCCTCCCTTTGCCTCATCCTTCAGATTTGCATAGCAGGAACCCAGGGAGCTGACACCATGTTTATGTAGCTCAAGGTGCAGTGGATGTGCAAGGTGTCAAGTGACTCGCAGTCAAGTTTTTTAATAAGTGCCATTTGTTCAATCTGCTGTTTAAACACTTCCGTCGTCTCTCTCCATATCCTTAAAGACTGTATGCCCTGCTATCTTTTAATTAAGTCCCGGCCTAATGTGCCACTTAATTGACTAATCTGAGAGATTTTGTTTTCTCTAATTTACTCGGAAAAACCATTGGCGGATAAGCTTTTTAATATTGGTGCGATGAGTGAGGATACTTAAAGGGTGCGTCAGGAGTGAGAGGTACATCTTGAAGGGAATAGTAGCAATAAAGTTATCTAATTCTTATTTGGTTTTCGGGAGGTTGTTTTTTTAGCTCGGCCTTCATGTCAGTCAAGTGGATACATTTAGTGTATTACTTGATAGAACACGATGCTGACACCTTGCCGGTTGCTAGATTAGAACATATTTTTCAAGAAATCATTTTAAGTGATTGCATATTTTTGCTGGGGTACTTTAGCCTGTGCCATAACCAGGTCATAAGATCCAATAGAATCTAATTTGTTCTACTTTTGCTTCATACAAACTTAGGACACTAAAAGACCTTATACCTTGACTTTTCAAAGCTTGCTACCATATTGTTCACCTTTTTACATACAGTAGCTAAGTAAAGAAACTCCACATACTTTGCTTCACTTGCACTGACTGTCATAATTGTGCTTTTTTTCAGGAGAGAAAAAGTAACAACTCTCAAAATTGTTCATGATTCAATTTTAATATTGCCAAGGGAGTACACTTGCCGTATTTGTTGTCATATATTTTTTTTACCCAGCTAATGTAAGAAAAAATCTGCATATGCTTATTTTACTTCAACTTGTAAACATACAAACAAAGTGTAACAATATGGCAACTACCACCATGAGGTTTTTAAACATCTTGATAAAAAGCTGGCTACAATGAATCCATGAGTTGCATTGTGTATACTTGGATGTCAGATGTAAAATTAGTTGCTTGGCCTGTTAAAACTGGGAATAAACTTGAATGCAGAGAGATAAGTGCAGAGTGGGACCAGCTGCAGCCACACTATCTTGTGAACAAAAGCTTGTGCCCCTGGAGAAGTGAGAGGAAACGCTGGGCCTGGTGTCATGTCGCCTCACGCAGGACTCCTGTGATTCAATGGAAAAGTGGAGTCAGAGCCTTGTGATAGGACGGCACAGGGAAAGGCCTGTAAACAATGAGTCACCAGCAGCAGCCAGAGGAGGGAAAGGAAGGAAAGGGGCCAAGATACTGTAAAAATGAGCTGACATCATTCAAAAACACACACTACCTCAATATAACATCTATTGGTAACACTTTATTTTACATTATACCTTGACAACATTGTATCTAACTCATTAAGTACAATGTAATACACTGTGTAACCAACAGTAATAACATGTAACTACATAATATCTAACCCTAGCCTTAACCCTAACCATTATGTATGTACAATGTAGTTACATGTTATACCAGTTTGTTACACACTGTATTGCATTGCACTTAATCAATTAGATACAATGTAGTTAAGGGATAATGTAAAATAAAGTGTGACCTAAGTCTGTTTGTCTCAGCACAGTAAGTCACAAGGTATTTTAAATCCATCAATCTTCTCAGATTTTTTAAATTAAGGTTAGCTTATCAAATTTTACAGTGTGGTCCAAGTGTGAGCAGCTCCAGACAATCAGACCTCTGTCAGGATGTCCCAGAAGACCAGGGATTTAACTCCACTGTTATAGTCCGCCACAAATGTCCAATTATACAAATGCACTAATTTCTTCTGCATATTCACCCACTGCTACTGTATGTTTATACCATATCCTAACAACATAACATGCCACATATGCGCTCCAGAAAGCCCAATAAATAATTAAATCTCCGGTGGCTACCCTCTGAACAACAGTGATACATTCATTGGGCAAAATTAGCATGAATTAAAGCAAATAAGTGTAACATGTAATTTATTACTTATCAAGCGTAGTTTAGCAAAAGGAAGGCTCCGATTTCCCCCAAGATTGCTTTAACAGCTATAATGCATTTCTTAATTTACTCTGTGGAAAATCAATTTTTTTCAGAGTTCATTAGGCACCAATATGTTACAATGCCGCTCCCCTGAGCACCCAGCTACAAAAAAACATTATGCAAATTCCCTTCCAGTGCATCTGTATGTAAATAGCAACCAAGGCCGTAGCCAATTCTCCATGGGAAGCTTTGTTAGCGAGCCCTTTGTTTCTAAGCCACAGCCTGGTTCATGATAGTCGGGAAATTAGGAAATGTCTGCATCTGACAGGTGAAAGCAAACACAGACTGTCCTGTCCACTCTGACTCTGTTTTTGGTATCTTTTTTACCAAACTCTCAAAGTAGTTAAAGTTTAGCCAAGGCATACTTTGAAGTAATACTTCATATTTGGGTAAGGTTTGGTCCGTGTTCTGGCCACTGAGTCAGTACTTGTAAGAATATGGTTGATAAACACTAGAGGACTTAAAAGTGCAATGCTGTAATTAAATGCATAACAAGACTTGACTGCAGCTACTGTATGATCCTTGTAGAAGTCCCTACTGATAGGACTGCACAGGGCTGTATTGTATAAGAAATGTGCCCCTTTAAGATAGTCATTGTATTCATATGTTTTCAGAGAACCAAAGAAGAAAATACACTTCCTTGACAATTTTTTAGGTATAACTTGCACCTGTAAGTGAATCTTCGTGTTCTATAGCAAATCTACTTTTAAGTTGTTTAGAGATTTTTTTTTTCTTTTCAACATGATTGTAGTTTTTTTGGGATTATTATTTATAGGGATTTTTTTTAAACGGCCATTCTGAAGGAAAAGTTCTGTGTAAAGCTTATACATGATTGTGCGTGAAAATGTCTGGCAACTTCTGAAATTCACCAACACGCAAATCACATTATTCTGATTCTATTTCAAGCTACTGTGCACATCTCAACAGCAGTTGTTTTTCAGCTAATTTGAATTTATTTCTTCAGAATTTTTCACAAGCCGCATATTCAGCTAACAAGCCAGTCAACATATTTGTTTGTCTTAGCTAGTTAGCATTTGCAATGTTAATGAGGTTTGTGTTTGACACTTCCTTGACTATTGCCATCTGGAGGAAAATCTTAGCCCTTATAGAAAGGATTTGTTTATGTCTTGGGGCTTTGTTGTTACCAGGATACTTGGTCACATCTTGTCACTTGTTACACTTACTATACTAGTTTTTACTTTGTCTTTTTAGATTTAAATTTGGAACCAGCTGGGTTTTTCCCCATCCTTTTTGGTAAAGTAAAAACTATAGCCATTCTTTCATGTTGTCTGTGCTACATTCACCTGCCTTGCTTGGACTCAATGAAATTAGTCTCCAAAGGCCCACAGGCCACTTCGAGCATATGGCGCTCTGCTGTCTGATAGATTGTACTACATATGATGAACTAATTAGTCGCCTACAACCTCTGGAATTCCCATTAAATAAAATTTTACTTAATGGACTTGTATTAGGGAATTTAAAAGAAAATGTCTCCTTTAGGGTTATTCAACGAGCAGGTGTAGAGTGCAGCATATTAATCATTGAGTCCCAGTGTTAAGGTAAAGACATTGGAGGGAGGTGCAATTGGGTTGTACAATGAGGTGGGAAAACATACAAAAAGTCATATTAAAGCCACACTAAATAGTATTTGAACCTCAAAATAATGTTTAGATAATTATTGTAGAGGTGGGTAGACATTGAAAAAAACTACTGCCTCTCAGAAAAAAACTAAGAAAATTGATGGACTTAAAATACTATGGGACTTACGGTGCTAAGACAAACAGATAACCATTCACTAACAGAAAGCGTAGTTTATAACTATTAAACTATAACTATTAAATGTCTTTCAAATCCACTCAGTGATCTCAGTGAAATTACGTAATATTGAACATGCATATAATAATTTATCATTTGGTCAATTTCTTTTTAAGTACTTTTAAGTAAAACAACTGGACAGAGTGTAAAGCTGGGAAATGAAAATCCCCCAAAACTATATCTTAAAGTTTTGTAAACCTTGGGGTTCCATATTGCGTGTCTTGTAACTCTCACCATCGAAATAGTGCTAGTTGATTTTCAGCATTGTCACATATACCTTGAATTTTCTGTGACATATAATTTATAATGAAGACGGACCTGAGATATCTATGCTAAGAAAACTTCACTGGTGCAGCCCCTACATTTGGCAGTCAACACAGTAACAAGCAACTATAGCGTTAAGCCCTTGTTTTACTAGATTTCCTCGCACGGGCTGTCCCATTTTCCAAACCCCTGTCGTACATTTCTAAATGTAAGCAGTTTGTTTTTGTTACTGTTAGTTTTAATACTAACCCCACAGGGAAGCATCACACACTAAATGCCAGTCCTGTGCACGCTTGTTTGGGTAATTTACAGTGAGTTGAGTGTCTCCAGGTGGTCCTCCTCACATGTGTACAAACCGAACCGGGAGACTTACTCAAATGTGTCGCCTCTTTCCCCAAAGTAGTTTGTAGGAGTTTCCCCTTTGGGCTTGTTTACCACTAAATGTTGTGTGTTTTCCCAAAGCAACGTATGCTATTTTCTGGTTCCCCTTTCTCTCTTTTTATCCGTTTGTTGTAAAATTTCCCCTTCCTCTGCCTAAATTGCTGGATTGACTGTTGGTAAGCAAAGTCTATTTTCCATTAACCTTTGATTCCCTTGGAGAAATGCACACACATTTTGAGAGCAGGAAGACCTCAAACTAACACTACACCCACATGAAAGTCCTGAAGAACAATATGGAAATATCTGTCCTCCTTCACCGCTGCTGTGCTTAGCCCTGGTGCTCTATCCGTCTGTTTTGCCTAATTGCTTTAACACTAGCCTGGCATGCTAATTGTACTGGGCCCCCTGTCACCACATCATTTACATGGCCTGCTTGATTTGAAATTTAATCTGCTTGAAGGCTTGGTGTTTCATGCTCACTTTAAATCCTAATGCTCTGCGGGATTGGAGGCAGTTTGTATTATGGCGACAGTAAAAATAAAGTCTTGTTTAGTGTCACACATCTTTAATGCTAACTTTGTCTGTCTCAGAGGCGAAACTTATCCGCTGTCAAATCAAACTTTGCAATAGGACTTTACAGTGATGAAATCAAAGGGTAAAATTGATGAGACGATGGACAGTGCAGGGTCTGGGTGTGAGCTGCATGGACAGAGGAGACATACATGCGAGTTGTCCAGCCTTCTCACTGTAGATGGCCTTTTTGATGTGGGCCTGAAACAGAGTTGGATGGACAGAGACATAGACTAGGTTTACATAGACCCACATAGTGCAATTCAGTTACAAACTAAAAGCCATTTCAGTTTCTGCAAGTCTGACACTGGTAACTTGCTTTTCTTAAAAAAAAAGCAGCAGCAGCAAGAAGATCTTAATAAATACAATGTAAAGTTTATTTGTGTTATAGTTGTTCACCTATTTGTGCATACACAATTTCGATAGAGAATATAAATCGATAGCGCACTTACTGTATACTCCCACACACACTGGTTTAGTTTAAGACTAGTAAAGCGAAAGTACTAACTGCTCACACATGGATTGTACATTTTTGTATTGTCTATATAAAATTGCATCATAAATTGGCTATAAACAGTTTTGTATAGCGGGAGTGAAACAAATATGTACAGTAAATACACTTTCAAGCATACCATTAAGCTCACTTACAATGTTGTCAATTCAATGTGTGGCTTTTGGCTTTAATATCTCTTTGAAATTGTAAGCATATTTGTATTCCTGTTGCTACTGTGTGTCATCCATTCCTTGCAGTTTGATATCATACTTTGTCCAAGAACATTAAAATGAGTGTCCCCAAATACCAGTATTAATCAATTGTAAATCTATCACATTTATATAGATTTATGAGTACGTTCAATTGCAGTAAGTAGCCATATGCATTCCCAGACAGACACATTAGTCCATAATACAAATCTCCATTGCTGTCTGTTACATAAGCTGATGAATGGACACAACTTGTCCCACTTCAGACTGTAAATGACGGCCCTTCCCAGACTGGGACACAGTCCAAACCATGATTGGATTCACTTGTGGTACTTTTATTGGGGAAATTTTGGTAGATCCGGTCCATGTTTCCAACTGCCACCTTGTATAAAAGAGTCATGACTTTACTTTGACCGTGCCGAACTCTTTGCGAAAAGTCACAACTCTCAGACAACTGCAAAAAAGTCCTATTCATTATTTTCTAACAGTGGAAAACATTGAGTGAACATTCACAGATGCATTATGGGTAGCAGGAATTGTTATTTGTGCAAAGCTTGAGATGAACTCGATTGTGGTATTGTGTTTTTGCTGGAATTAAAGCGCTGCGTTTTTTCCTTTTCCCCTCACTATAAGTCTAACCAAAACATAGAGAATATAGTCAATATTAAGTCAATTATAAATATTTATAATCTACACATTTTAAAAATCCTGTCAATCACTTAGATGTGGGGATAAGCTGCGAGCTGCTGCGTGGTTGAGATGTGATTTGCATGCCACAGAAAAGCCTCAGCTTGCTTTCCCCGTTTTGTTTTTGACTTTGCATGCCTGCTTGTTCTCAGCGCAGATTAAATATAGAAGTTTTGTTCTTGTTGAGGATAGATGGTGTTTTTTTATTCTGGCACACACACCACACACAGAAACACAACAGACACACAATACACAGAGGCTGTATTGACGCCCGATGCTGATGGCGATTCATTATTGAAAAGGAAATGACTGGAGTTTGTTATGGGGGGCTTTGTTCTCGTCATCTATATTGCATTGTCAGTCAGCGCAGTGAGATCTTTTTCTTCTTCTGCTGTTTGTATGCTGTGGAGAAGTAGAGTTTTGCAGTGTCCTAAAAAAAACTCTTATTTTTCAGTTGTTGGGAAACTGGGCTATAGTGTGGAGTTGAGCCGAGGATGAGAGGGCTTTCATATTGTTAGCCCTATTATTTTTTATTTATGAAAAGTACAGTGGCAGGACTACATCATGTCTTAACAGGCACTAAACCACGAGAAAACAAGGTCCAAACCAGCTCTAAACTGGGCTTTAAATCTAAATTAAGACTTGAGCGGATTTCTGAGACCACCAGAAAGGACCAGTAAACCACTACAAGCCCCTCTGTTTGAGCTACACAATTCCTTCAGCATCCTTTATTGTAGTTTTGTATCCAAAATACAGCACCAAGGATGATGACTGGGCTTTCAGTTTACTCATGACTCATGACTTTGAACTTTATCTTGTAATTGGTAATGTAATAATTATAACAGTGGCTTGACTAACTGATTTTGTTTACAGTATGTATTTTATTTATCATATGAAACAGACAGAACCTATAGTGTCATGATGAGCAGGTACACAGTATAGGGGTGCACTGTAGAACGATTCAACCATCTGCCCAGATAAGCCAATCATTATGACATATCACAATTTGATTTTATTTATCACCCACCACTAACACACAGACTTAACAAAACCGCAATGCACATGTCACACACTGGTGGCAATAATCTGTAACTAAATCTGATGTGGGGCAGACTGACAGATGTGGCAGCTTGCCAACACTGACACATTCCTACATTCAGAAAAAGTGGCCAATGTGTCTTACCCAGAGATACAACAACAGAATTAAATGATTGTAGTGAGGGTCAAACCCCTGACTTATACTGATTAGTGGAAAACCTACACCTCCACATCTGCTGTTTGTTCCAAAATGTCCAATTAAAACACTTCAACAACCAACCTTCTTCTTATTAATTCCATAACGTTCTTAAGAATCTCATTGCTGATCTTCATCATCATATATTCGATTGTCCAGCTCAGCGTCCACTTCAGGTGATCCTTTTCTTTGAAGTTGTGTTGGTTATTTGTACACGAGCGTGGGTTAATCGTAGGCAAACCGTGAAAGTGCCCTCTCAAACGGATGCTTGTTGTGTGGCATTCTGTCTTGATTTCATGCTTTGCTGATAGAAAATAAGGCTCTGGTGTATCTTTGCATGAAGAGGAGGTGTAGGAGGCATTGGAGGATGGTGGAGGAGGAGTGCTGATGTTATTGCCTTAGGACACTTTCCCTGACAACAAGAAAACTACAGTGATGCGGAGGGAGCCAGATACTGTGTCATTGGCTGCTAATGCGCTCTAAACAAGACACGCTGAATCCCCAGTGCGACACCAGCCAGCCTCAAACAGGAACACGTCTTTCAAACTCTGTGTTGTTGTAAAGTTATAAGTCTGGCATTTTAAAACATTTTTAATACAGTCTCTGAATGACAGTGTCGAATGTTAGAGAGTTCATTAGCATTTTTTGTCTTGTTTTTGTCTTGTGCCTGTCTATTGCCCAATGAAGCTATGAGGATAAAGTGCTTAAAGGACTGCAGGCAGTTCAGTGGAGTTGTTTGGTTGTTCAAAGACACGCCACACTACACCGCTGGAGATGAAATGCAGCTCAGCCCCCTGTCAGACGGGTGAGAGGCATTTTGAGGCGAAAGGGGAGGAAGTTGTAATCCCGCCATGTTATGTAAGTGGAGCAGCAGGCACTAATGTTGAATAATTGTGTTTCATGTGTCACGTTAATGAAACCTGTATAAGACGTGCACCATATTAGACCTTGCTGTGTTTACCAGATGGAATAATACCAGTTAACAAATAACAGGCCTGAAATGTATGAACTTTTTGCATGATGCACAACTTTTAGTTTTGAGATTTCTAAATGTCATTTTTAATCTTTCATGTATCATAGTCTTGTCAAATACCTGCACTAAATAGAATGCAACAGTGCCTGCCCCCTCTGGTTCCAGAAGTCAAAATCCCATTCATTTTCCCATAGACTTTTCAAAAACTATTTTAGTTTAAAAGGTCAATGGAGGCTAATCAGTGGTAACTCAAGATCATATTTTCAGTAAAATAAATCATTTTAAAATGAAAACTCAAAATGAACAGGATTTTTATTTCCGGAACCAGATGGGGGCAGGCACTTAGGGAGCTGTAAAAAAAGTAATAGATTAACCACTGTCAAAATGATTCTTTGCCCAATTAGCAGAAAGAAACAATAACATTCTGCTCCGTGCTTCATACAGTTTGGTCAGAATTGCTGAATTGTAAAACTCTCATAATAAGCATTTTTAGCTGCACAACAATTGCCTGGTGATGAAGTAGAGGCTGACACACAGTGTAAGTCAGCACTTCACTTTGTTTTTGGTGAAAAGTTGGAGCTCTTAGAAGACATGTTTGGGTTCAGCGCACGGGTTGGGGGTAGGGCAAGGCATGTGGAAAAAGTGTTTATTTGTCAGAGCAACAAGAAGTGAATAAGGCAGGGGAAAATGTCACCACACCAAAAGAGCACTAAATGTAAAAAGAAATGGATTGAAGGGTCTGGCAAACTCTACATATGGACCAGTACAGTCTGTGGAAGGTGATTTGCTGATGACATTGCAACCATTTGGTTAGACATGTAGTACTCATTATTACAGTAATAGTCATTGTTACAGTAGAAATGAGCAGAAATGAATGGAGGACTTAGCCTGATCTTCACAACTTCATATCATAATTTGCTTTTTATCACCATATCGCCCACCACTATACTAGAATCTTCATTTTGGGCCTATAGCCAATCCTTAACAAACTGTGGTGAAGACACTAAATGAAAAGAAGTTGTTTTCATTTGGAGTTTGATACTTGTTAAATGCTAGAGCTTTGGAAAAAGTTAATCGGGTTATGGCTTTTAATAAGGTGCATTATGTTCTGTTTTTTGTGGGTGACTGGAGAATTTTCCAGCAAGTATGGCTCTTAAGTGGTTTACACCCTGGACAATAGCTAGTCAGAGGTTTCACTCAAAAACAAACTATCCAAACAATCCAATAGTCAGCAATTTGTGGAGTTTTGCTAAGTGTCTCGGACATAGTTCTGCACTTCCCTTAAGCTAACGTAGTAAAGGCAATTAATTGAGGAAATAAAAGATAGCCAAATGCACTTTAGAATAGTTCATCAATCTTCCCTTTCTTTCTGTAGCACTTGCTTACAATAGCAAAAACTAGACGTAAA
>JAVQKG010197355.1:0-10585 GCA_036025885.1 Hypseleotris bucephala
TCCTCAGTTACATTTACCTGAGTAACTTTTAAGAGTAGTTTTACTGCGCCATACTTTTTACTTTTACTTGAGTAATAAAAGTTTGAAGTAACAGTCCTCTTACTTGAGCAAAATTTTGAAAATAAAGAAAAATAACAGTACTTTTACCCAGCTTGATATTGTGAAAATGTGACATGACATGGGAATTTTGTTCTGTGTGCCTTGATGAGTATTTTTTCCTTGAACAATTTTATTTTGAAGTAACAGTCCTCTTACTTGAGTAAATGATTGGCTACTCCACCCACTTCTGGATATAATAAGTGCTACTTTCCCCTCTAACTCAACTACAACACGTGTTTTATATTTCCAATGTTTTTCTAAATCGAGTGGTGTTAAATGAAACAGCTCAGCCTTGAACAATAGCCCCAAAAACATCGAAACCAGTGCACCAATATTCCACATATGCAGCGCTAAACTTTTAACAAGGCGCTAAACCCCTACACGCGTCTCACTCACCACCCTCTCCCTACATCAGTCTGAATGTGTTTTATGAACTGAGTCAGTCCGATTATCTGTAATAAAAGTGGAAGGCTGCGATGTGTCATTGTTGGCTGGGAGTCAGTGTTAGCGGCTGTTAGCGATTAGCGTGCTACGAGTGAGAAATACAAGCAGTGCACTCCAGTCTGTTTCCATCACCATTTGAATGCACTGTGGATATGTGGCTCATGCATTTGAATATTAGGACGAATGCAAGAACTCCTCCACTAATGGTTGCCGGTTGCGGGTATTTGTAATCTTACATTAAAGCTGCACTACCTGATTTTTTTACCTTGAATTTTGGCATAGATAATTATTAAGTTATTAACACAGAAACGAGACTTTGTGGTCACATATAAGCTGTATTATAAGGATTTTTGTTTTAGAGCGAAAGAGGAACCAATCACATGCTTTCATAGGACAGGGGCAATCTGATTGTTTGATACATCCATTATCTATTCAGAACTAGAATCTATCAGAAATAATGTGAAGGAACTTATGTTAAATTTTAAAATCAAAACAGCTTATTCACAGTATTTTTTTATTTTAAAGAATTTAAAACCAACTCCAGATCTCTGCTATAATATTCTCATACCTCTTGGCTTGTGTATGTACTTCCTGGATTGTGTGAGACCATGATAGAGAGTCAGGGAGGACATTAGGAAAGGGGAGTGTATTATTCAAACTCATTGTTTAGACACCTCACTTTTACAGTCACAAAATCAGGTAGTGCAGCTTTAATGATTTCATGGTTTGTCTACACATGTATTTGTATTCATATATGCTTCTCATGTTGTAGATCCTATGGCCATGGAGAGTTAGTGCATTTTCTACCTGAACAATGCAGATTATGTCTGGGAGATGTGTGAATGTGCAGATGTGTGCATGTGTGTGTCTGTGAATTTGTGAGTCAAATTGAGACAGTCTGAATGATGTAGGTGGTAGCATGTTGACTACATTATCTTGGTTTTGTACATCTTTGAAACAGAAAATAAACAATAAACAAATCTATGAATAGTACTATTACAGTTGTCCAAGTCAGGCTGGTCGCAGGGCTAACACTGATGCATTAAAGTGCTTCTAAGTGGGATAAAGCCAAACTCAAAAGCTAGCTCAGTCAGTAGAGTGGGTGGCCTATGTGCAGAGCTTAGAATGCTCGCCCAGAGATAGAATCTCGCTCACAAAAAATTTCACACCCGTTCTTTTAGTCGTCACTGTTCAATCAAATCAAGCCAGAAAGAGCCAAATAGAGTAAATATAAGGGCTTTGGTTTAGCTCAGTCAGTAGAAAGAGCAGCCCATATCCATAGCTTGAGATGCCTGCCCCCTCATTGTGAGTTTGAATCTGGCTCACAACAGTTTGCTAAATGTCACTTCATAATTTTCTCCCCTTTAAATACAGTTAAACCAGAAAAGGGCCAATAAATAAACAATGTCAATTTGACTCAAAGACAATCAACAGTCTCCACTATACCTACCACATTCACTCATATCCAATGTGATTTAAGTGTCTT
Organism: Hypseleotris bucephala; assembly: GCA_036025885.1. Lineage (NCBI taxonomy): Eukaryota > Metazoa > Chordata > Actinopteri > Gobiiformes > Eleotridae > Hypseleotris > Hypseleotris bucephala. The sequence continues at coordinate 2,030 of JAVQKG010197355.1, forward strand.
GCCCAGGGACACAACAACAGTATGCGCTCGGGCTTGGATTTGAACCAGTAAATGTACATCAAAATGTTCACTAAGGTCACTCTCCTCTCTTCCTGTGTATTGTATTGATGTAGGCCTGTTTTGTGCTGCCTTAGCTGTGTAAATATTGTAGCTAACTCTCTGCAGATGTGTTTTGGGGAGTCCCCTGGTTATCTGCAGCCCTCTGAGGAGAAGAATATTGAATTGAAGCTTGGCTGATGCACAGTTCACAGGCTGAGTCATGTTAGAGGGAGGAACACTTGAATTAGCGGCACATCCCTGTGGTAACATGTTTAGACTCCAGTGTGATTGAACTGAGCTGGTAACATATAAGTATCCTTTCCCCTATTTGTTTTTTGTACTGTACTTAGATGTGTGTGTACAAAAATAGTTAGGGCATAATTGAAATATATATTAAATTAGATTAACGCACAGGCCTAGAGCAAATCTGTGACAGGTATCATTTATTTCTTATTGGTTAATGGTTTAGAAGTGGTTTAGATCTACTTTAGACATTGAGCATTTAGTGATTTTGTTTATACTTTATGCATTCAATACCATATTTTTCCAAATCCGTCTAAAATAGTGTCAGTTCTGTCTAGATAATGGCCATAAGGTGCTGCTTTTTGCTCAGTTGGTAGAGCTGCAACATATATGCAGAGCTTATCATGGCCACCCCCTGGAGACTTTAATTTATATTATAACATTTTTCTAAATGTCACTACCGTTTTTTTAATTCCCCAAAACATGCCAACTTCCAAAATTCAGCTTCTGTTTCTTTAAAAACCTGAAATAACTGGCCATGTTTCTTGAAAAGGATATTTCTCTTAGTCCATTACAGCTCTGACCCTCTCTGACAGTGTGTGTGTGTGCGTGCGTGTTTTTGTGTGTATGTGTGTGTGTGTGATGCAACCCCAAGTCTGCAGCTGAAACACTTACACTCTACATGACACAGCACTTTTAATACCCGCTGATCACCCACACCTTCTACTGTACTGGCATTTGCCTGCTTATTTGTCCCTGATACAACCATATACATTTATCTGGGCTTGGGGCTGACACAAAGTACACTGAATTCTTGACTTTTATGTCTATTTTAACAATTGAGACAGATATTAATGTTTAGTCTTAGATAAGTAGTGCTCTTAACAAATATTTGACATTGCTTTCACTGTACTTAATTGAATACCTAATATTTGTGCAATGTCAAAGAAGGATTATGTTTTTCATGAATTACTAAAAACGTTATTTAAAGCCAGGTAAACACTGCATTCTTCAGTCTTATTATTAAAATAATAAAATGCATGCAAAGTAATGTAAAAAGTAAATCATAAACCAATGGTTGTCAAACATTTTACCACTTGTCGGAATGCCCTAGGGCAGCTGTGGCTACAGTGGTTTACCACCACCAGTGTGTGACTGTGGCATGAATAAATAATGCTTTGATGCCTTGTAAATCACAATACAATTCTAACCTATTACTTTTTTGTGATTTGAATGCACACTGAATACTACTGCCTACCAAGTCGTCACATATAGGTCTAAAACTCTATTGAAATTTCAAAGGGGATATAAGCTGCAAGAACCTCTTCTATACAATACAATATATTTCCACAGTATTTCTATTACAGCCCTAACCCTGATGCAACCCCAGTGAAAGCCTTTGTGTTGAGCCCACACCTGGGGCACACTTTTCATGACTTAGCACTTTTGCCTCTTGTTGCTGACCACATTACTAACAACACTGTAAGCTCCACTGATCTCACTTACATGCAGCAGTCCTGGTTAAGGCCCATGTTCTATTTATAATCATATTTGTGAGGCCTACATGGATCACAGAGCAGCTCCAGGCAGCGACCATGTTTCTGGGTAATTATGTCGAACAGGTGGGTAGAGGGAAAGTACAATTTGTTTTTTCCACCAGAATTGCTCATTTTGTATCAATACTTGTGCCTCCAATTAGAAAGTTATCAACATAGTGAGCTGGGGGCAATTAGTAAGGGCTTTCTGTGGAGTCTGCATGTTCTCCCTGTGTCTAAATGGGTTCTTTCCAAATACTCTTTCTTCCATCAACCTAAAACAGTCCTGACTGAGAACCTGGCTCAAATTATGGGTTTGGGTCTCTGGGCACTGCAGCATCTATTAAAAGTGAAAATGTTGAGATCTAAGCTAAAAATACAACAAAATTCAGTATTGCCATTTGATTCAAGTAGTTTGTAGGCACATAAGTTACCTGGTTTAGTCCTGGTTTAGACTTTTAATTTTACTTATAACAGTTTTTCCACAATGTGTAACTATTTGTATTCTCTGCCTGCATGGACTGCAAGTTCTCAGTGGGGAAAGTATACCGGGAACTAAGCTAGTTTTTGACTTTTAATGTTTATCAATAAGGTTAAAAACTGGATAAAAACAAAACATAATTTTGTATCATTTGAAAGTTTAAGAGGGTTGGATGCAGTACTAGCAGAAGTTGCAAATTACAGCATTTTTTTAAATTAGTGTATCAATGCTCAAATTTCAAACTCAAACTGATCTTCCTAATAAAGAGGGCACTGAGAATAGGGTGAACAGGGTAACTGTAACGTTTGCTGCTGTGGTTTTAATGTATAGGGTTTTTATATGAAGCACAAAACTCCCTGACCTCGTAGTGTTTATAACTAGGTCCATTCTCCTTCACAAAGCCTCTAATATTTTCACAGTAATGACCCTGGAGCCAGTACTAAGAGCTATGCATTCAATTAAACTGTATTATAAGTAAGTATCGATGTGTTTAGATGGGCTTTTTCAGAAGTAGAAGTGGTAATGGGCTACAGGAATAAACCAGAAATATATCACAGTGGATTTTATTGGTTTTTACAATGAGAGTCAGCCAATGGAAAATTAAAACTCTTTTTCATACACACAGAACTAGTGGAGGATGATCAGTAGATAGAGATCATACGTGAGCTAAGTGCAACTGACCTCCTTTATAAATAGTTAGGTTATCATTTGTAACTTTAGTTTTTTCAATTTCTACTCCTGCAAAACTGCAAACAGAGAAATGATTGTGTCTAATTACATATTTTAGATTTGTTGAAGCATAAGGCAACTAGAATAGAAATCTTTACTGTCATTGCATTACATTGCATTCATTACATTTCCAATAATTGAAAAAACTGTGTTAAACATAATCTTGATTTACCATAAAATTTACTTTACAGTGTATTGTTAGGAGGGTCATTTCTCTGTATTCGACCCATCCTTCAATGCCACTGGGGTGACCTGTAACAAGTACTGGGTGACCACATTACAGAAACCACCCCTTTTGATTTTGAGCCAGAACTAGCTTATTATGCATGTTTAAAGCTGGGAATACACTGTGTGATCAATGCACAGTCTGTTTGCGTTTCAAACACAACCCTTGTACACACTGTACCTCACACCAGGAGAGGACCAGTGTTAATTTTGATAGCAGAAATTAATTTAGTCTTACTCTTTTGATGAAAATGTTATTTAGTTTTAGTCGAGATTCTACTTAGTTTTAGTTGACTAAACGTCTCGGATACAACTTCACCACTCACACTGTACGAGCGTCACAGACCTGCAGTTATTCCAGTCATGTGACAGTTGGGAGAAAAACAAACTCAAATTTTCTTTATTTGACACTTTTTTGGGCTTATAGGTCAGAAAATCCATTGGTTCACGTGTTAACTCCCATGTGCTGATATCAGAGGGACATAGGGCTGCGATTCCTCACAAGCAGAGTGTACAAGCAATGATCAGGAGCACGTCTTGAGCAGTTAGTTGCCTCTCGTGACCACCTGTGCACAGTACAAGCACGACCAGGTTGAAAGTCAGACTTGAAAGTTGTTTGTGCGACGTGAAATCAAGCCAAATTTGGGGCGGAAATTGTCCAGCTAAGTACATCTTGACTTGATTCTGTCTCAAGATCTGGAGATGGTTCCACCGGAGCAACACTGCGGTCGCCCACTGCGGTCGCCCACTGCGGTCGCCCACTGCCCCTGTCAAGTTGCTCCAGTGACAGTGAAAGAATGATGTGTATATTTTAACCTAACCCCCAAATTAGGGCAAAATCTGAACTACTTGCAACTAACACACACAAAAAAACTAACAAAATCAAAATTAGCTACTTCAGCATTCTTCTAAATCATCTATTGAAATGTTATGTTATTACTGCATATTTGCCAAACTCCAAGTATTTTAATATATGTATAATTGATATACCTAATTGCCCATATTACATTATTTTACAGCAACCTGTTTTATCAGTCTTCTACATTTCATCTTCCTCCACCTTTTCTGACCCTCACCCGTCCCTGCTGCCAATTCAAATTATACATAGTTGAGACTCATCAGACAGGAAGAGAATTCTAATACAAGTGCAGCCCAAGTTCTGTGTGAGCCAAATTGAAGCCTATAGTGACTGTGAATAGGGCAGACTGACAGTTTGGTGGCATGTCCCCTCTTTGTGACCTTTGTGGCGTGTCATCCTTTGACTGGCCCGTCGCTCCCCGCTGCCTCTGTCCAGTCGAGCAGAAATGTCACCCGAAATTATCCCTCCCCAAAAAACAACTCAGGAATAAGTGCTTCAGACCTCATATTGAGCTATTGGAGTCTGATGGCGGTCGATACGCGGGTGACAACTTCTGGAAGTGTCTGTCAGTGCGGGGCGGTGGGGGTGTTGTCAGAATTAGCAGGGCTGTATCTGATTTCCATGTGAGGTATAGTGGCATATTAATTGGGCTGAGTGCACTTGTCAGTCACTATAGACCCAGGGCTGCCGGCTGCATATGTGGAGATAATGTGTGAGAGAGTCAGCAAGGCAATTTATTAAATCGTTTGGAAAAGTATTATTAAAATTGGTAACACTGGACAGCATAGTAATAATGTGGTAATAGACAGGTAATAATATAGTAATTATGGTCAATTTTTGTGTAATTACCGTATTAGTATCATGCCGTGTATTAAGCATGGTAACAACATAGAATTACAAGAAATAGCAACCAAATTATTGTCATATGGTTAGGGTTAGGAGAAGTGGTTAGCGTTTGTCATATAGAAATTACTTGGAAATAAACAATAATGAATATAATATTTATTGTTTATTACCACACTATTGAACATAGACATGTCTGAGGAAGGGCACATGCCCGAAACGTCACATGTGGTGTGAGAAATAAGAAAAATAAAAAAAATTGGGAGTTCTATTTGTTGTGCGGATCCTACTTTTTGTGTTTCAATTCTTGCACTTTTTTGGATCCAGCACACAAGCTCATCTCACCTGGATGTCTTTTCAACTATATTACCACACTATTAATATGTTATTACTGTGTTGTGAAGTAAAGTGCTACCATAAAAGTTTATATAATTGTGACAGAGAAATAGAAAGTTTAAGTGAAGGTCATTCAGAGAACTTGCAAGAACTTAAATACCTGCCTCAATGATCCCTCATATACTTTAAAATTGTGGACACAGCTTAAACAAAAAAACTTTATAGCATTATCAAATCATGATATAGTGGAGAATGGACGGAGAACCAAGACTGACAGTGTAAATGTTCAGGTCCAAAACTGTAGCCTTTTTGAGTCACAGGTGTACCGCAGGGTTCTGTCCTCAGACCTCTTGATTTTATTATTTATATCAATATTTTCAATTTAGGTGAGATATGCTCCAATGCATCTGTCTTACATACTTAATAACTCCAATGTAATATCCCAGTCCCTAAAACTTTGAAGTAGTAAAACAAAGGACTTATCTACCATGGACTACTGTTTGGTATTGCAATAGACACAACACAATCTACAGTTCAATTGACTTTAGAAATGAATTAGCGTAGTTCAAAATTGTATGGCATAGTTCTAAGAGACACTTGGAAGGAGGTCCTAGGGGCTAATAGAAGTTGACCACCGCTGTCCAAACATCAGAAAACATAACCAACATTAGTCATTCATAGTGGAAGAGTGTCCTCCAGTGTGTGGATTTCCAGCAGCAGTGCTCAGATTAGTCAGATTTCATGGTTACATGAGCACATAATGAGGGTTTGTTTGCTGTGGAGTTGTACAATTAGTTGTAATTGCTTCCACCAGTGATGTTTATGTGAGGGTGAGGCAAACACAAACACACAGAAATCATTTTTTACTTTTACTGTCAGAGCACGGACATATTGTATTTAATCAGCGCTGGGTCGGGCCATCTCTTTGTCTGACTGTGCTTTAATTTTCATCAGCACATTAATAAATTCTATTTGCTCTGGTCTCCCCGCTCTAAGTACATGACAAATCTGTGCAATGGGGAAATATGACACTTCCAGGCCAACACTGAAGCTCAACACATACAAATTATGTAATCCTGCTGTTTGTCACTTTGTTTTTCCAAATAAACATGCTCCAGTTCATCCCAGTTACAGCCGGTTGTCACATTCTGATGGGCACATTCGGATTGGGACCAAATGATGTGTGTAGGTTTGATAGAGACAGTGTGGTGTGTGTCTGACAGAGGTAATGAAAATGGATGTGTTTGAGTGGAGGAGCAGACAACTGACAATCTGAAGAAGCAACAGGCTACTAACCAGTTTTGCCAGGTCTTCTCAAAGAAAATAGCGACCAAGTTGATGAAAACAAGCCCAAAATAAGTGACCTTTAATAACACCAATGACAATACATAATACACATATACTGTATATGACTACACATTAATAGCTATTTTTAGCGTCATAGTGCCTTCCTACACACTTGAGGTGCGCAGTGACAACAATTCACAGACAGAAAAACGGCGAAAAATCTCCAAAATTGCTGTAAATAAAATAAGCCCAAAAAAACGCAACCCACGGCTACCAATTTTTACAAGCGACTCCACAAAAAAAGAAGTTGCTTATAATACGCAGACTTGGCAACTCTGCTACTAACATTGATCCATCTGTTGCAAAAGCCATGATGGAGGTGGAGGGAGGGAGGATGCAGCTTTAGACTCTGTTCGAATGCCTTTGTGATGTACTGTATAGGCCTATATGTGAGTGGAGAATAAGGTTTGGTATTACCAGTAGCCAACTAGCCAAATTCAGCTTTTATTTGTGGCTAGTAACAACTATTGTGTATCATTCTGTCCTAGATGGATTTGATGCACATTTTTACCTACAATCTAAGGATGCAACAGGCTACTAACATTGATCCATCTGTTGCAGAAACCATGATGGAGGATGTAGAGAGGGTGGATGCTGGCTTTAGATCCTCCGCTACTGAGAATGACTTTGTTATGTACTGTATAGGCCTACTGTATATGTGGAGAACAAGGCATTATCAGTTGCCACCTAGCAAAATTCAGGTAGATTTTAATTGTGGCTAACAAGACATTCACTATCACTTGCCATTTTGTCCTGTTGGATTTTAAACACACTTGTTAACCTATTAAGCCTTAAAAATTGTGTGGCTAGAAACATTTGAAAAATACTAGCCACAGTGACCAGTGAACAGAAAACCTAATGGTAGAGAATAAACACCTCAAGGCTTAAAGGTGTAGTCTGTAACTCTACAGAAAATTAAAAAGTTTGAAAATAAAGTTTGAAACGTTTTTAATTTAGCCTCCGCCGTTCTTCTTTTCTTATTTTAGGAAAGTTACAGACTGCACCTTTAATCCTTGAGCCTATTTTTTTTCACTTATGGCAATACTTCTGAATGTGACGTTACAAATACACTCAGCAAACTTAATTTGAACCCACAATTCTGTAGCAATAGTATTACTATTTCCATCCGATGTGTAAACCATTGCATTGATTCACACATGGCCTGAATTTGTTTAGTATCTGCCTGTATGAAGTGTCCAATCATGTAGCTGTGCGTGTGTGTTAGTGCGTGTGGGTGTGTGAGTGTGTGTTTGTGTATTTGTGTGTGAATGTGTGTGTTTGGTGGTTGCATGTTTGCGTGCTGGTTCCATTCCCGGCTCCTCTGTGCCTCTCAGCGTCAGGTCAATACTCACAGCATGGGGCAGCTCCAGGCAGGCGGGTCATGGTGGTCGCAGCAAAAATAGCAGCTCTCCACCCAATATCAGTGATTTATGGAGCCATCGATACAAGAGTGGGACAAAGAGTGGAGCGCGTACGTGTGGGCTCTGGGCTGGAGGGAGAGATGGACTAGAAAAGATTGACATACAGGTTTGTTACAGTAATACTAATAAAATAAATTTGGGTAAAACTTTAGATAAGCTTAACATGGGCCACAGTTTAGCTCAGTCGGTATAGATTTCGGCCCTTATTTAGAGCCTACATCCTGATGTTGTGAGTTCGAATCCAACTCATGACAGTTTGCCGAATGTTACTTCCTGCTCTTCTCCCTGAATTCCTGTCAATCTAGTGTCCTAGCCAAAAATGGCAAAAATCTTGTTTGAAAGGTGAAAGATTTGCTCACCACTATTTAGTCCTAATAAAGCATTACTAAATATGTAATTAACAGTAATTTAGTGAGTAATCCATTACATACTGCATAACACAGACAGATCATAACTTTATATACCAGCTTTGTGTACTTTGAAGTGCATAAGACAAAA
>JAVQKG010197368.1:0-14103 GCA_036025885.1 Hypseleotris bucephala
AATATATGAAAAACATCTGTAAAATAAACTGTAAAGACATGTGTGGTCACTAAAATAAATGCTTTGTAGTCTTTTTTGTACATTACTAAGCTTGGGAAGCTACTGTATAATTTACAATCCCTTGTTTAAGTTATTTTTTCCTGCCCTATGTAGGCCCGATGGAATTTTAATAGTAGTATTATTAGACTAAACCAGTGTCCAAAGTGCAGCATGTGGGCCAGTCATGGCACTTGACAAGGTTTAATTTGGCCCTCAGCTTCAAAAATAAAATGTACTTAATGACATTTAGACAGTATTTACATTTGTGTGGCTTTTTCAACATTTTCTAAAACTATTTAAACATTATTTCTTCCCATTCAGTTATATCATATTTAAAAAAATCTAAATTTTTGGTATAGCAATTTTACTTAGTACTTTTCTTCTCATCTGTTGGGACAGAATGCAGAAAACATGTGTACTGCCCCATTTTTACACTTTCAAATATGGCTATATGTAACAAAAGTTTGAACACTGCTGAACTTCAACAATGTAAAATTGTCCCTTATCCTGCCATGCTTTCATCATTGGCTGGTCATTCTGAGAAGAGTGTGTGTGTGTGAGACCATACCAGAGACAGTGAAGGGCAGCGGAGAGTCGTCAAATCAAGCGTGGCTCTTTTTGTCCTGTCAAGCCCTCACGTGAAGATGGCCTAAAGAGAATTTCAATAATCATCATGGTCGTTTCTCAAGGACTTTTTCTTTCTGCTAAAATGGTTCTTTTTCTAATTCCCCCTTCACAATATGTCCGCCGCTCATCACGTCAGCGCTGCCTTTTCTATTCCCTCGTGTCTGATTCTGACAAATACATGGATTATCGACCGGGAGGAATTTTAAATATATGGTTAATGTGAGCTTTCATGCCGGGCACTTTAATCTGCAGAGTATTTAAAACCAATCTCCAGAAACCGGGACGAAACCGCAGAGGTCAGGATTTTCCATTGCACCTAAAAGAAAAGGAAGGAGATTGTAGGGAAAAAATGGGAAGTCCGCAAAGAAAATTATTTTGCTTTTATTTAAATTCTGACTTTGATTAACTGGGAATTGTAGGTATCAAGCCTCATCTAAGAAAGAAGTTAGAGGGAAGTAAAAAGTTCTCATTTTCATATTGACAGTGTTGACAAAATGACAAATGAACAAAATTAGTGTTCATTAATAGGGTCTATGCTTATAATTTTATGCAAAACTCAATTTACTACTGTTGTTACCTGTAACATAGGCTGGTCGTTTAGTGGTTGGATGTAGGCAAGATGCAGAAGTAAAACAGGCAGAGGTAGGAAATGGCGTGGTCCACAATTTTTAATGTATTTTTTGTAATCATTCATATTTACAAAACAAAGTGTATATGACAAAAAAGTGCACCTGCCAATGGAGGGATGAGGAGCAGTGTCTTCTGTAGCAACAGAATATCAAGTGATGGGAACAGGCTCCTTATATATTGTCCTATAATTGGCTAAAACCACTACAACTCAAAAGGGATGTACAAGTTATCATAAATATTAGAACTAACCCAAAAACCTTCATAAACCAAAACCACAACTATGAACCATGTAAAAACCAAGCTATATACATAAAACCCAACAGCCAAACGCCAAAGTAAAATACAAACCCATAAACTAATACAACAACTAGGCCTGTCTCCCCTACACCTTTCCCTGCTTTGGTCCAGCCCGGAACCTTCTTAAGGGCCATCATTGCAGCTGGGACTCTTTTAGCCAAAGGACCAGGACACAAGGACAAGGTAAGGTCCAACACACTGAAACAGCATTCACTAAACTTTAAGATACACAAAGCTAAACTTAAATATTGCACATTGAATTTTGCACAAACAGTTTGGAGTCTATGTCACTAGGGCCTACCAGCTGTCAATGCCTATAGTGCCTCTGGATCTAAAACAGGAAAAGGAAAGACAATCAATAAGCAATAAATGGGTTTGTTTAAAGTTCTGTGTGCTATCAGAAGTGCTATATTTGCAAGTTAAAATGCTTAAGTGAAATGGTGAAGGTGCTTGTGTCCATACTTGTAAACGGGCTGTTTGTTACATTACCATTATTAACGGAATAACTCAATTGCGACAAGAACACAGTTTCTATATTCTTGGAGGGATAAGTGACAAACAAACTAAAGATCATCTTCCACCGTAAATGTACAAACCCCAGAAGAACCATGAAAACAAATAATACACTCCACTGTTAAATCGCTTTGAATGTTGAGAAAAATACTGTATAAATCCAAGCCTTTTATTATTATCTAAGAAGAAAGTTAGAAGGGAAGTAAAAAGTTCCCATTGTGACAGACTGGGTGAGGGGTGTTTCCCGCCTTTTTGACTTATCCACTGCCCTCGAAACTCAAGGACTTGAAATGTGAGATTTTTTTTTCTTCTCCATCTGTCTACCTTTCGGAGCAGTGACATGGAACAAGCTGGGGATGAAAGTCTTGTCATGTGTCTGTCTGTCTGCGCGTCTGTGTGTTGGATGTTAGAGTGACGTCTCCTCATTTACAAGTCAGATCTGTGGTGATGAAGTGAAGACGCTGTAGTTCGTCTGAGAGTCTGTCCACCATTACTTTCATCATGGTCGTGTTCGCGTCCGTCTCCTGTCTGCTCCTCCGTGTCATAAAGACGTACATTTGGGAAGAAAGGGGTCAGAGTGACAGCAAAGGAAGAGACCAATGGTTCATAGACTGAGAAAAAAATCTATGGCCCGTGGTAAAAGGAAAATCAGTTACAGTAAAAGTAAAATTGTTACTTTTAATAAAAAAAAAATGTGTAAGAGTGTAGTAGTTATGATTTGGTAGGCTAACCATTTCCTTCATCATTTGAAAAGAATTATGTCAACATTAATATGTTCTAAACACTGTTATTAATGTTTGATGTTAAATCAAACAAAATGCAAAATTGTGTTGAATGAAGTGAGTTGTTTACTTAGACTTACTTGGACTTAGACAACTTTAGTGAGCTGTATCAGCTTAAAACTTTAAAGCAGAATTTGTACCTTGATAAAAACGTGCGTATAAGTTTCAATTTGTTGAAACTCATGAAATATATTTTTACTGCTTTTTATGCTTTACTTAACTATGTTTTGCTAGTATAGCTTAGAGGATTGAGTTGTAAAGTCAAAACTCATAATATTTTTCAGTGTAGAAGTCTGTGTTACTTTTGGCCACTTCATGTAATTTAGAACATAAAATATCTTACAGTGCAAAATTGCAACAACAGGCATCAAAACATATTTCAGTTAAGCCAGCAAATGGAACCAAATTTTTAGGGCCCAGACATCATACTCCCTGTGGACTGCCCCAAAGATGCGATGACTGGGATATACTGGATCTCTTCTCCAGACCGAGAAGCACATCTTCAATTCATGGTTTGAGTATGAGCTTGATATTTCTCTGCTGTACCTTGCCATGGACTTCCCCAGGATAATAACAAAGCTCACCCACTTACCTGCTTCCTCTAGAGTCTGAGAATGAGTGGATTTGAAGAGATCCTTCAAGTGTTCTTCTTCCATCCTCCAGTAATGTCCCACTCAGTGTAATCAGCCACCTTAAAACTGTAGTCTGGAGGTTTCTTAAAATAAGAAAACGTTTAAAAAGTGCTTGACCAGCAGTTGAGTTTCTAGGCTGGGTTTTTTGGTGTTCAGTACTAGATAGACCAGATATATGCTTTATTTTTTATTGCCATGGCTGTTAACTTATTGTCTTATCTGGCTTTTACTGGATATTTCCTAGTAACTTTCTGTTTTATTGTATTTTAAGTTAATCGTTTTGCAGATTTTGTACAGCACTTTGGTCAACTGAGGTTGTGTTATAATGTAACCGGGAAAAGCTAGATTGATTGCTACACAGTGATCTGGGATTGCTCATTTAGAGAACTGCTGAAACAGGAGAAAGCTGATTGGTTGAAGTGCAAAACAATGAAAGCTATGACGTAGCCAACAAGGAACTGCTAAATTTTTAAATTAACCGCTAGGTAATTTTTTTTTGTTTTATTTTTTTAAAACTGTAGTAGCATACATTACATTTCTCAGCATCTTCATAAATGTCACATCTCTGCTTGGCTGCAGTATTATTCATCAGCACACCTACTATGGGTTAAAATGGTCACCCACAAACTTGTTTGATGTTGCTATAATGGCCAGGGCAGAGACTAAACTATATAAATATTTTTTTAAAGTTTACTTTCTTTACATCATAGAACAGAGTCAGATACTACATTTTAAACTTTATTTTTCTTTACAATTTCTTGTTTCATCTTACAACCCTGTCATCACAATGACTAAAGCTGCTTAATATAAAAAGTCATTTATCCTCTTTAAGTCAAGTTTTTATGGCACAAACTTATGTATTTCATGGTAAAGTAGGCCAAGGCTGATACCATCTGTTTGCTTGGCCAACCATACAATCACAATCCCAGTCGATCTATTCAAACCGCTGTTTAAACATCAACGCAGCATGCAAATAACATTCACCACCCTTTAGTGCACATCAGATAAGGCCTTGCGACGCTTGTCTTCCTCATGTCGGATGCATCCCCAGGCTATGAACGCTGTTACAAAACATCTCAAATCAGCAAATGAGCAACTTCCTTTTAAATAAATACTAAATCTGAGAGTTGTAGTTGTTTAGAAAAGATCTTTGAGAGCAATTATATGCATTTGGATACACTGTTTTTATTAAAGGCGGTATAAGTCCTTTTTTGGCTGGTAATAAATGATAAAAGTGGCCTTTATGTATTTCCGGAGAAGAAGTAAACATGTCGAAATGAAATATTACATTGTCTGATAACAAAGGAACCAATTTATAAAGATATATTTATATGTCTTATGATATGGATTTTAATTTTTTTTTTGGATTTGTAATTCTGTCCTTTGACAATTATACAGTTAAGTACAAAAATCAAAAAGACAGCTTCACTTTCCGGTATGTCAGTGTAAATTCAACAAGCGTGTTTAACTTTACATTACAGATTACAGGCAGTGGCTGATTTAGCAGTTTTGGGAGTACAAGGTGAACATGGGAAGGGGGCTCTCTGTATCTGGCGCTTTTTAAGTCCTACCTAAAAATGTCAGTCCACAGCAACCAGATGTCTTAACCCAACCCTTAACCACAATAAGAAAAAAAGAAAACTTTATTTTTAGGCATCATTTATGGGGCCCTAAGCCTAGGTTGCACAACTGCAGTATAGCACCCAGGAACCCTTCTGTAGATATTGAGCCAGGATCTTGGTCAGGACCAAGCATTACCCTATTGTGCATATACTTCAGGTTGGAAATAGCCCTGCAGACTGGGATTTGAATCCAGGATCTTCTTGCTATGGGGTGTAGTGTTAACTACATTTCCATAGTGACACCACCAGTTGTGCATATCCATTTAGCATAGATTTCTATAACTTTTTAAACCATGTAACTAACCCTTTATGTGATAATTTTGGTTATATATACCTTGGATGTATAATGACAAAATAAGCACTTTATAAGTGTTTTTCTGTTTATATTTGCTTGGGAATGGCAGTGTTTCTAGGGTTGTCCTTGTTGAATGCAACTCCATGCACCCATATAACAGGTTTGCCTCTGCATAGTTTGAACAAAGACTTATTTACCAAATATACAAATGACTCAAAATATCAAAATGTACCCGTCAGGACTGGACTTGGGAGAAGTTGTAGTATTCAAACCAGCATTTTACTGCACAATCTGACCATAAAACAGTCAAATCCATATGCAAAGTTAACAGATTGGCCCTGATCAATTTTGAAAACGCTACAAACAATGAATTGAGTTGTTGGAAACACACTAATAATCCTTGAGAGATCGTTGCATGTATTTTTAACTGACAGCAAATGGTTAGAAAGGCTCTTGTTGTGTAAACAGTGCAGAGGGAGTGCTTGGATAAACATTTCTTTGCAGATACATCATAGATCCAGCATGATTCACTAGTACACACCTCTTCATATGTAGGCCTGTGGGTGGACTGGGCTCACATCAAACAAACAAAGGCCTTATCAAACAAAGTCTCAACAGCAAACACCAGCAAAACACCTGGTAAAAATGTCTAGAAATAAGAGCTATATCATGAGATTTTGTTTTTATTGGGTTGAATTCTGTGCATAGTATTAATGGTGCATTGATGTGGATGTCAGAAAGTTGGCAAAACGTTTTTCTGTGTTTAAAAATGCACAAGTTTGGGAAAGACAGAGCTGCTGTGTTGATTTCATTAGCATCATTAGCTTCTAGTAGCAACAGTTTGAGTTAATGTCTCCAATGAGCTAAAATAGTTGTTTGTTGAGCCAATTTAAACAAAGTTTTCCGGCTTTCCATGATGAGTCACATGGACGCACTGAAGTCAGAAAAAACACTTTCTAACTCGGATGTTACAAGTTCCCGAGGACCACAAATGCATCATAAAACATCAAACACTGTTTTGTTTGAAAACTTTCTACACTTAATAACAGTCCACTATAACTAATTTACAATTTCTTCATTTCAACCCCCTGTGACTTGCAAAATGTAAAAAAATGAATGCATTTTGACACCCATACATTTTTAGACTTAGAATTCTTGGATGAAATAATTTCCCCTACAGTATACTGTATGCTCTATAGAGCTTATAAAGATCAAATACCATATGACTGGAATGTGATTTAATCAAAATGACAAAGTGTTGTTTTCTAACCTGATTGTACAACAGATAATTATTATGTAATTGATAAAGCATTCAGATAAGAATGTTACTGTTATTGTTAGTCATTATGTAATGTGTCTAGATTGTTGTCAAAGAAACTGCTCTAACTAAATTGTATATTGTATGTATACAAGATAATTCAATGACCTTCTTAGTCTCATAGAGGTGATGGGCATCCGGGTATTCTGTCACTGTAACTATGGGCCTTAGGCAGGACACACCTTTTATTTCTGAGTATGTTCTGGTATGACTGAGTGTACTCCCTTTTGTTTTGTAATGGAGATCTCAATAAACAAACAGAGGGCTGACACAGAGGCAGGCCCTGACAGACAACGATTTCACTTAGGGCTGCAAGATTGATCGTGTGTTAACATCTCCAGAAATGTGCTGTAAGCTGAATCTTGGCAAAAAAAAACATATCGCTATATCACAAAATCATCATCATAAAAAAAACACAGTTACATAGGCCTATTTTCACTTTAGGGGCAATTGAGAGGCACCACTTTTCCTGCATGTATTGGGCTGGTCAGAAAACCAAAAAATCCATGGCAACACAGCGAGAACATGCAGATTAATCTAAAGTCTACTATTTTTTTTTGTTGTATTGCCGGTTTTAAGTGGGTTCATATTAGGTTTTGTAAAAAATCTATTTAATTTTTGTTTTGCATTCCATGTTGTTGAAAGTGATGTAGACCTTTTTGAACTGAAAAAGTAATCTTGGTAAACAAGACCTTAAAATATTTCTATTTAAAAAATGTGAGATAATTAGTATATTTGAGACAATAACATAGTTGAAGAAAACAAACATATTTCAATATTTTAACTGAAGGTCGTTGGATTGAAGTGTGAATAAATATTTTTGTTACTGCCACGAAAACATGACCAACGCAAACGTCGTCCTTTTGAAATGCATCAGAGCCATTGTACAGCACCAAGGATGAGGAGAGGGCCTTGGATAAACACTTTTAAACAAAATAAACAGACACTGTCATTGGGAGATGTGTTTAAAAGTTTGAAAGTATTCCGAACAAAAACAGAAAAATGTTTTGACAAGTCTTTTGATATGTTTTCTACTCGACATGATGTAAAAGTAAATAAATGTTTTTATTACTGAATTGCACTATTAGTGATTAGTATTAATAGTCGAAAGTTTGGAAAAAAAATCTTCCTAGTAAATACAACAAAAATATTTTTACATTAATTAGAAAAAAAAGTATATTTTGTATGTATATTTTGGACCAATTAGCAACATAATGCAGCATTTTGTTTTTCATTGAGTTAAAATTAATGGTATTTGGGGTTTTCATTTTCATGCTGTAAATTTGACTTTAACCATTTTATGGTGGGGCTTAAAAAGGTTAAGTACAATGGATTAGACCCAGCTGTTTGTCATATTGTATATACAGTATATTTGTCAAGTCAATATACAAGCTTTCACAATTTTCATATGGTTGTCTTTTTGGCGTTATATTATATTGTACCCCACACTGGAAGCGACAGATGCCAGTTTCTACTTCACAATGTTTCTTTGTTCTTTATTGATTTTCAAATGACAGAACAGAAATACAATGCAAACAGTCTGGAAGTATAAGATATTTTGATTCATCCATACAATCCCAGTTTAGGTTTCTATTGTTTTAAGTCAAATAGATTTCTCTTTTGCCCGAAACAAAACCTTACATTACTTTAGCGGTAAATCATGTGTACATTTGTTGAGAGATTTCTCTCTCCTCATCTGACCTCATTTGATGGTAATAGAATCGTCTATGTGACTGTTGCTGGCCTTGAAGTCGGTGTGATATGAGGTTGCGTCCACACTGGTTGAATTTGTAAACACTTGTTCGTTTTTCGTTGTGCGTTTGTGATTACGGTGTGCGTGCTTTGTCCTCTGACTCCATCTCCTCAAAGGACTTTCTGCTTTTCAAACCTAATTCTCCCCCATTTGGCATTTTGACATTGTACCTTCAGTGTTTCTCTTGTCCTCACCACAATAACTGTTTTATTTTCATGCTTCGCTGCACAACATTTTGACCCCTTTAGCTCCGAGTTCTTACATTAATGTTTTTTTTTTCTTTTTGAATTTTTGTCTTGTTGTGCTTACCCTTACTGTTGGTGATTGTGGGTGCTTTTTCCAGAAACGACTTTTTAGCTTCATTTTTAGAAATACAGAGGATTTTTTTTGTGTTTCTCACTACAACAAAATTACAAAATAAGTGACATTACATTCAAACAATTACTCGGCATATTAGCAATCAGTTTTTGGTTCCCCACTGGGGCCAGGACTCCCCTGTAAAAGAGATTCTCAATCTCAGTGGGACTATCCTGGTTAAACAAAGGTCAAATAAAAAAAAGTTTTATTGTATTTACTATATTTTGTGGTAACATTTCTGCAGTTGGCTGAACTATGCCCACCTATGGTTGCAGGGCTAACACTTAGAGACACACTAACAATCAACCATTCACTCTCACATTCATTAATTAGGGGTAATTGGGAGTCTTTTCAAGCATAATTTTCCCCCATTTGGCATTTTAACATTGTACCTTCAGCTTTAGAATTTTATTTCCATGCTTCACTGAGCAACATTTCAACCCCTTTATGTCTTTTCTTATTCTTGCAATTCATTTTTTTCCCCTCTGAACAATGAATTCCAAGGCGGACACTAGGCCAAATAATTCCGTTAGCCTTTAGTTGTTTTACCTGCTGACACTCTGTTACAGCAATGAATGCAAATATTTTTATTTATTAAACATTTATGCATTTTTTGGGTGTGCGCCTTGAATGAGGTATACCTTGCACTGAAAAAAGTAAACTATTGCTCTACTTACAAATTGTGCAGTAGGCATTCACACAGAAAATTATCTCAATTTAAGTCAATTTATTTAAGTCAATCCAACAAAGTGCATTCAGCTCACATGGACCATTTCACATTTTGAGATACTGTATTTGTGTCCATTATCTTATTTAGTTGGACTGACTTACTTAAGAAACAATATATGAAAGATTTTTCGTGAACAGTACACTTTTTTCAGTTAGTCGCAGGGCTAACACACTGTCAACCATTCACACTATTATTCATTCATTAGGAGTAATTGGGAGTCTTTTCAACCCTAATTCTGCCCCATTTGGCATTTTGACATCATAACTCCAGCTTATAATAACTTCTTTATTTCCCCGCTTCACTGAGCAACATTTCAACCCCTTTATGTCTCTTTTTTTATTCTTGCATTTTTCCTTCTAAACCCTGACTTCCAAGGTCAACCGGGACAAACAATGGCGTACCGGTGACTGTCTGCGCCGTGGCTAGCCGTTGCCCGTTACCACAGCAACGCGCTAACCATTAATTTTCAATTAAAGCAGACAAAGAGATGACAGCCCAGGGTCCAGCGAAGATGTCAAGAAGCAGTATTAATATAAGACAAGTGAGCATAATTGTGTGTCCATTTTCCCCTCAGCGCTCTCTTCACATATGCGCTTATATTGGTTTGAAAGATAATTTGAGGGTTGTAGCAAAGGAGTCATCACTGTTATTTTTTCCCCTTTTAACCAAGACGCTTTTTTGATGAATTTGTGTGAAAAATATGGCATTCATCATTACCTTTATGAATATTTTGTCAGCGATGTGATTATTTCCATTATCGCTCTATCAGGGTGATGTTATTGTGGTTCAAAGTGGCCTACACACACACAGACACACACATACACACATATCCACCTGTTAGCTGTACACACGAAAGCAATGACTGTATTTTTCTAGATGGAGGTCTATTAACAATCTGTTACCGCGTCCGAGTTGTAGAAATGTGTTTCTTTGTATGATTATAGAGTAAAAAATATTATGAACACAAAATGAGACAGAAATTCAAAGCACATTGACGATACATGGAAGGCTGGCACACAGACAGAGAAGGCCTTGGATGTAGATAAGTAAAAAAATATGTAAAAAGCACAATGTTTGGAGTTAATGTTATAGTCTGGTATCAGCTTTTTTGTTTAGAAAATTAGTTTAATCACTTCTACAATTTTAAGTAATTAAGTCCACAATCTCAATGAATTTTTTTTTTGTTACAATGCACATTAAAGTGTTATGTGGGCAATTGCTCAGAAAGTGGATTGTCTACTTCTTGGGGGGGTTGGCAGTTTGATTTCCGCAACAACTGGCAAATACTGATGCTGTATCCTTGGGCAAGACACTTCACCCACCTTGTCTACATATGAAATTTAGCTTACCACCACCAGTGTGATGTTTTGGTGTATTTCTGTGATTAAGACCAATTTTAGTCCTGGCATGGTCCTGATTGCGACCTTGTTACCTCCGCCAAGAAGGCAATGTTTTCTGTAGTGTTTGTCTGTTATCAACTTTTCACAAAATGAATGGATTTGGATGAAATTTTCAGGGTAAGTCAGAAATTACACAAGATGAGTTAATTATGTTTTGGGAGTGATCCATTGAAATCAGCTGCCTTGGTCTCGGTCTGCGCTTTCCAAGTGCTTTCTAGTTTTGTCCAGTTTGTGTTTTTTCTGCAATAATTCATATTTTAATACAAGGTTTTGATATGGGCTAGTCCTGATGTAGACATGTTTTTGTTAATAAAATACCAAAGGACAACTGCCTATACACAAAACAGGTAAGCAAAGTAGGCAAGGCAAGTTTATTTGTATAGCACAATTCATACATGTACTTACAGCAGTTTTAAGCAAACTCCATACACAAAAAATCCTTTTGTGGTAGCAGACAGGAGCACAGACATAATTAGTGCAGTCAGTATTTACAAGAGGAAAGTGCATAAACTCTCCAGGGAATATAATATATGGTTCGTCAGGTCCTAGCTAACACGGCTCACATGTGGTTAGCCTCCAGCGCAACCTGTTGTTTCCTCAAATCATTCTGGCACAAAACCACCAACACAAACAACACTGGGACTTCCAAACCAACCACTAAACAAGCTTCAGATCAGTGTACAAGTGCTTGTGTGTAAACAGAGGGAAATAGGGAGGTCAGAGTATAATATATGGCCAATTTATTAGGTAGACTTATGTACCAGCATGTGAGCTTGTCCAAATAATTACATTGTATTAAAGATGTTACAGAGGATGTTAGCAACAATTAAGAAACTAGTGTCTGTCAATGTCACACTTAACAATAAAGCAGCCCTGAACAAACTAAAGACAACATCTGAGTCATTTGCAAATACTGTACCATTAATGTAACAGTTAGAATTCAAATACACACTGTTAGAATCAATGTAATTGCAATTAGCATTAGCATCTCTAAATCTGACCAAATTTATTGTACAACCAGTTAGCACCAGAGCTAATGTGTACAGCACTTCCTTATTCCAGAATACTTCCTTATTTATGCAGCATAACCAATAATAGACCAAAGCCAGTGGTCTATTATTGGTTGATTGTTTTTAGGCCTCACAAAGTTCCAGGTGTATGAACAGATTTATTTTTTAGTGGGCAGTAAAATGACAGTAAGTCAACTTTGGGTAATGTTTAAAAAATACATTTTGTAAAGTTCTTCCTTAAAACAGTAAGTAGTTACATAGTTCTGCTTTATGCACTATGATTTGAATACCATATTGATACATTTCTTTTTGTTTCACACTAAAGCAAACCTGACTTTCCCCTCTCTCTCTCTGTGTCTGTGGTCTCCTGTTCTCTTAAATCAGGCCGTTCCTAAACTGTCCCATAAAACACGACAGGTCCTCCCCGCTGCCCCCTCCCTCTCCTGCTCCACACATTACTGCTTTAATTAAGGTAATTACTTTTAGAGTGGGACTAATCGGATCCTCTCCTGATGAAGAAGAGAACACAGACGCCACAATAGTACATGGAGACACTGTACAGCGCAGGTATTCATGAGGAAATAAACTGAGGCTACAAAAATTCAGATTGAATGATGCTGTACCCCATTTTAATTACTAAGCGGGATACAAAACACTCGCAGGTCTGACACTGAGACATACACAGACAGTCAGATAACCATTTAGTAGAGACAAATTAGAGTGACCAGAATTCTGCTAACACATTCATGTCTTTCGGGTGTGGGATGAATTTGGACTACCCGGAGAGAACCCACGGTAACACAGAAAAAAAACTGAGAATGTGTACAATTTTACAAATGTCAATGTATTACAAAATGTGTTTACAAAATGTTTTTTATTACACAATGACGGGAAATTCCTGTTACATTTTGCTATATTATTACACAATTCAGAATTATTACGAAATATGGCTCTACAAGGTTGGCTAGTGTTAAAGCTGCACCACTGCACCACTACCAGGGGCATTTTGATTTATGGATACATCCTTTACCTATCCAGGACTAGAATCTCAGGAATAATGTGAAGGAGTTATTTTACTTAAAATTCACAGTTTATTCAAAGTTGTTTTTTTGGTTGTTTTACAGATTAAAACGGCATTCCTCCTGGTTTGTGTACATACCTATTGATTTGTGTCAGATAGAGGAATTAAGAAAGGGGAGTGTGTCATTCAAACTTAAGCCACAAAATCAGTTAGTGCAGCTTTAATGTCAAGAGCCTTGAATTCAGGCCTTGGGTAACCAGTCTCAAAGATACTGCTGGCATTAGAACAGTTGAATTGAGTCATGTCTGTGGATGTCAAGCTGGACTTTGACAGACCCCTCCCCCCCCTGCTCCCCCCAAAGGCACCTTGACTGATAATGAGTGGTGGTCCGCAGGTACAGCCTCGACTCTGGGGGATTCAATTAACGCCCTGCAGATTAATAAAGACTAATAAGGTGCGATGCGTTCGGGTGTCTGCGTACGTACACATTTCTCCACATTCGGCGTGTTGCATTCGAATGTTTGAGTCTGTGCGCGGTGATGTGTTCGAGGACCCCTGTCGCTCAGTGTGATGAAGAGGACAGAATAGAAGGAGGCTGTGAATAAGCTGTGGATGACTGCGGAGCGGAGGACCCTGAATGCACCACGCTGTGATTGGGTGTTTGGCTAGAAGATTTTTAATTGGTCATCTGCTTCATGTCAGCGCAGTCAGGTTAGCAGCAGGAGATCCATGGTCATTTTAACACAGGGCTGAGAGATATGACTGAAATGATCACGGCATGAAGGAGTAATGCTATATATCATAGATTTATAGCAATATTGCAGCAAACCCAATACCCATAACATAAGAAGGGCTGCACAATATATCGCAAAATTATTGTTCTTGCAATATCTGCTGTCACAATATCTCATTGCAGTAATAACATGTGCTTAGATGTGATACTCTGTGAAGTGTTTTTCCATTGAAGCTGAAAAAATGTGTTGAATATCTACTATAATAGATGTCTTTATATTAGTCCTAATCTGGCTGTGTTTCCTCATTTATTTTGGTAATTTTGAAGATACAGGAACTCTTTCT